>CM070094.1:24394419-24406919 GCA_036178185.1 Liparis tanakae | reverse complement strand
CCCCGCTTCATCTCCAAAGAGACTGTTTTCCTCCGACAACATTCGGAGGAGGCAACAGTCAAACTTGCACAAAGCTCCGTCTGCTCCGCTCGCTCAAACAGCTGGAGGGAGGGGAGGAGGGAGAAGACTATTACGACTATATCTGGATTAAAACACAGATTAGCACTTCAGTGGCTCTTAAATATCTTATTATGGTACTTTTGTAGTTTGACTATGTTGAGGAAATGTTACTTTCTGTATTCTTGTTGTTCTTAGTTTGTACTCTAGGTTGAAATGCACTTATTGTAAGTAGCTTTGCATAAAAGCGTCTGCTAAATGACATGTGATGTCATGTAATAAAAGAAAAGGTGTTGGGTTTGTGACACAAACGGCATTCCTCAATTCAAAGTTCTTGTGGAGTCTGGTGTTGGGAGTCCAGACTCCGGAGGACGGGAGGACGGGGGGACGGTCTTTCTGCGATGGACCAGCAGCTGACTTGATGACGTCGCCACATCAGCTGTTCTTGCTCCTGACTTTACTTTAATTATTCTGTGTAAATTATTGTTTACTAATCAAATAAACAAAACATCCTAAAATGACATTCCTGGCTCAACAACAGTATATATAAAAAGTAATCTGTCAGTAGTTTATTTTCTCCTCCTCTATTGTTTCCGGTTGCTGGTGAAATGCATTCTGGGATATCTGCTGGCCAGAGTACGCACAAGTCTCCTCTGATGCATGCTGGGTAAAGTGGGAGGAGCAAGTCACATCTGGGTGTTTTGACCGTGAAGAGAGAGAAGAGGACTTTGAATGTGAACATGAACCTGAGACTGATGAGGAGACAGGACACAAGGACACAAGGAGAGGAAAGGACACAAGTAGAGAAAAGGACACAAGTAGAGGAAAGGACGCACAAGTAGAGGAAAGGACACAAGTAGAGGAAAGGACACAAGTAGAGGAAAGGACGAACAAGTATAGGAAAGGACACAAGTAGATGAAAGGACGAACAAGTATAGGAAAGGACACACAAGTAGAGGAAAGGACACAAGTAGATGAAAGGACGAACAAGTATAGGAAAGGACGCACAAGTAGAGGAAAGTACACCAGTAGAGGAAAGTACACAAGAGGAAAGGACGCATTAGTAGAGGAAAGGACACACGTAGAGGAAAGTACACAAGTAGAGGAAAGGACGCACAAGTACGCATATTGAGAAACGCCGAAACTCTGCCAGCGCACACAGACTCGCAAATACAACCCCCCCACCCCCGTAGCCCCCCCCCCCCCCCTTTGCAGATGTGATTGAATACAGAATGCAAACGAGACGTCTCTCAACACGGTGTCCTCAGCCAGCGTGTCCTACATCTCAAAGAGGGAGGCAACGCTAAAAGAAAGGAAAAGCCAAATTGGGTTTGAGTCCAAGGTCAGCGCGAAGCCGTCTGAACACAAGTCGGAGATCTCCCAAAAAACACAGAATCTATCAAGTTAAGGGGAAGGCGCCCTTGTCCCGACCCCTGTGGAGTTTCTGGAAAGATGGTTTCCTGTGAAAAGTTTATCCGAGGGCGTGGAAGATTAACGAGGCGTAGTCTTCGCCGGCCGCTCCCGAGTCATCTCGCCGTCCTCAGAGGCGATAAGATCAGAATATTTATCGCGCCTCTTCTTCAGGTCATTTGCTGTGTTAATTTGATGAGCTTGAAGTTGGCTTTGTTTCGCGGCCATGTGTTAGAATGGAATAGAATAGAATAGAAATATACTTTATTAATCCCCAAGGGGAAATTTGTTGACACAGTAGCACCAATAAACTAAACACAATAAAATATAAATATAAGAAAGAAAGTGACTGAGAATAAAGTATACAAAGTGAAACATAAAATACAAAATAAAATATGTGTGTATATATATATATATATATATATATATATATATATGTGTATATATATATATATATATATATATATATATATGTATATATATATATATGTATATATATATATATATATATATATATATATATATATATATATATATGTGTATATACATATATATATATATGTGTATATATATATATATATATACATATATATATATATATATGTGTATATATATATATATATATATATATATATATATATATATGTATATACATATATATGTAAATACAGCAATGTAAATACAGCAATGTCAATATATGTATGTATATATATATATATATATATATATATATATATATATATATATATATATATATATATATATATATATATATATTTGTATACTTAGCATGCAGTGTCTTCAAATGAGTCACCCGTGCAGAATTATTGATGCTGAGTCGGGGGTTACAGGGGAACGACTCGTTCTTCTTACTCCCTTTGAAAAGGAAGATCTATTATTTTTCGATCACATCTGTCTCTTGTTTTCACACCTTGTTGTATTTGTTTAGGATAATCTGTCATTATGAGACGAAGGTGTTCCCGTACTGATTCCTCTGGGCAAAGAGAGGCCATGTGTGGGTTTTTTAGGTCGAGAGAAAATCTGTAATCAAACTGGATTAACATTGGCCAATGAGCGGATTAACCAATGCTTCCATCTCCGTTATCCCTACAGTAATATGTCAGGGTTCTTACATATTTTGAACAATGAATTTCCAGGACCTTTCCATGACTTTTCCATGACTTTAAACCAAATTTCCATGACCAAATTGAAATCTCTGTAAAAACATGAACAATTTAGAACATTGTGCGTATTGAGAGCGTATATCTTGAGCATTTTTCTTTAAAAAACATAATAATTATTTCAAACTCGGCGTAAATGAACACGTGATTTTGACACATTTCCATGACTTTTCCAAAACTTTCATGATTTAAGTTTTTTCCATGATTTTTCCAGGCCTGGAAATGACCATTTTAAAATTCCATGCCTTTTCCAGGTTTTCCATGACCGTACGAACCCTGTGTGTAACTGCAAGGGGAAGCTCCTTTCCTCTTGCATTTAGTGAACTGCGTACTAGTTCTGTAGATGGTTTCAATCACAAAGAAAGATGAATAAAGTTTACTGAATGCTTTATCTCCTTAGCGCTTGTTCGGCCTGCTGTCAAGTTCATTAACTGATTGAGCTGAATGGATTGAAGCCCATCCAGTCTTGGCGTGAGTCCTGTGATCGTGAATCAAACGGGGAGGGTCAGGGTATCAGGACGGGAGACGCCAGAGCATCGCAACTATTACCTCATCTCAGCTCCCCATGAAACATCCATAAAAAGCAAACATTTAGCCACAGATAAAGCATTACGATGATTTGAACTTGGACGTGTGCGGATACCTATATGATGAAGCTGTGTGTGCGAGAGAATCCTCTTACGGGACATCTGTGGGTTATTCATGTGAAAATGACATAAATCTTTCCAACGGTTTTAACTCTCACCCTCCCTCCCTCCCTCCCTCCCTCCTCGCCTCTCCATCCACAAGCACTCACCATTAAAGCCTATATCAACCGCGTGAGCCAATTGTTAAAGAGAGCCTCTAAGTGCACGGCCCGATCGATATTGATAATGTTGAAAATGTGGTAGGAAAAGGGGAGCGAGAGTGGGGGAGAAAGAGGGGAAAAAGGAGAAAGGGAAACATAAATCTGTGTGCGGTGAATAGGGGGGAGCAGCTGTGGTGGCCTCTGAGCTGTCCCCTTCACCTCTTTGGAAACATCATCAGCACTAATCAGGGCCCTGCGAAAGAAAATGGTCGCACTTGATTTACACTCGCTACCCTCGGCTGTGTAAATGAGGGAGACAGAAAGGGAGGAAGAAAGGACCGAGAGGCGGAGAATGCATGGAAAAGCGAGTGAAAAGGGGACAACGAGGCGAGGAGGAGGGCGCCAATAACCGCAGACGTATAAACGCCGAGCGCCGCATTCCTTCAAGGTCAATCTCAGGTGAAGCGGAGGGTTGTATAAAGGTCACGCCGGATGAGGGTCACGTAGGCCTCCGCGAGAGTCAATAACACCTCCCAGCCGGCTGCAGACGTGTGGGGGTCGCGCCCCCCCCACACACACACCCCCCACCCCCCCCGCTCTCACATCAATTCACCGCCGCAATAAAAGAGATGGAGAGAGAGACTTAGCCGGAGAGAAAGGGTGAGAAAAAGGAAAATGTACAGGCAGATTGTGAAACAGCTCGCCTTTCAACTACTAACTGCTTTTCATGTAAATGTCCTGGACTGACACTTCTTACACATCCCAGCCCCTACCCGCAATCCCCCCACACACACACACACACACACGCACACACTCTCTCCATCTCTTTTACTCCAGTATTCTCTCTGTCAGCAGAAGAATAAAAGAGAGGGGAAGGTGAGGGAAGGGGCAAGGAGAAGAGAGCGAGAAGGGAGTGAAGGAGGAGGGGAGGAGAAAAAAAACAGAGAACCGGGAGAGGAATCAGAGTCTCACCGGGGTTGAGGAAAGGTCAGTCCTGACAGGCTCGGAGGTTAAACTGCCGAGTTAAAATACTGTTCATTACCCGCGGCAGCCTCTTCCCAAATTCCCCTCTTTTGTGTCACAGTCAGTGCCCGGCATCAATGTTCCCCAGCTCCGGGATTTATTAGACATTGTTGAGCGGCGAGAAAGGAGACCTCCTCGGTACAATAGCGGCAGCGATCCGACGGCGAGGACAATACCGCTGCCAACGCGATTAGAGAGCCGGGCTCCAGGCATCGGGGCTCGTCGGGATGAACGCTGCGGTGTGTGTGTGTGTGTGTGTGTGCGTCTTCTCTTCAGTGCAATGGTGAATAGATAGATAGTGTTAGGATGTAATAGTTTATTTTGATAACATCTGCAGAGGTCTTATGTTTTAAATTAAAACATATAGAAAGATATTGTAATAGAAAATATTAGGGAGAATATTTATATTGTTATTAATGTGTTATGAAGCATAGGGGTAATGTTTACTCTATGCAAATGTGAATGGAAAGAAGTAATGTATGTTCATGAGAGTGACTGTATGTTAGTATTATAGATCGACGAAGCCGGTTGAAATCCGTGACCTGACTTACAATAACAAGGGACTTTTATTGTGAAGGTGACTTTAATACAGACAATAATAGACGGGAATTTTATTGTGAAAATACTTGATCGGAAATTACGTTTTGACCCCTCTCTTTGGAACGGTAAGCCGAGGCCGTAAGGTCGGGGCGGGGGAGCCGAGGAAGAGCACGATCGTGAGCCTTGATTGTTTGTTCTACACTTCCTGCCATTAAATGTTGATAAATTAATTCATGCGCGTTCGGAAGCCTGTTGTCCACCATCTGTGAAGTGCCCCGTTTCAGAATACCTCACACTAGATAGATAGATGGATACTTTATTAATCCCGAGGGAACTTTAGGTCAACCAGTAGTTTATACACTTAACTTAACTCACAAAAATACATACACAACTTACAGTAGAATCAAAGTAGAAAAGCAATACACATAGGGGGAACATGTAGGGAGTAGGGTCTATACAGATGTTATACAGATATTAGTGTGCATTGATAGTGTCAGTGTTGATGTCCACGAGGATAGTGCAAAGTGATATTAATAGGACAGTCTGTGTAATGGGCGATTATAGCCAGTAAAAATAGTAAAAACCAGTAACAGGGTTCTTATACATGTGGACCGATGGATTTCCAGGACTTTTCCATGACATTTCCATGACTTTGAACCAACTTTCCATGACCAAACTTAAATCTCAGTATAAACATGAAAAATGTAGATAATGTTGCGTATTGAGAGCGTAAACCGGCTTATATTTTGAGGGTCTTTCTTTAAAAAACATGGATATTATTTACATATTCATATTCAAATTATGAATTATATTCATATATATTCAAATTCATATTAATTACTTCAAACGTTCGGCGTAAATGAACATGTGATTATAACACATTTCCATGACTTTTCCAAAACTTTTGTGATTTTAAGTGTTTTCCATGACTTTTCCAGGCCTGGAAATGACCATTTTAAAATTCCATGACTTTGCCAAGTTTTCCATGACCGTACCAACCCTGCAGTAAAAAGACTAAAAAGATGGGTGGGATGGAAATAGCTGAGAAGAGGAGAGGAGGGTTTGGAATACAACCATACAACCTCAGTTTGATTATGTTATGACCCGATCTGCAAAGAAAAAGCATCGTGAAAATGAAAGACCCCCCCCAAAAAAATATTTACATACATTTTTGCATATTTTAAGCAACGTTATTCCAGTGCAGAGAATTTAATTAGTACACACCAAGAGAGAAAAAAGCACGGGGAATATCCATAACATGAATTAGGCTGAATCACTTCATTCATTACTCACCAGAGAGCAATGAGATGTGACACATGGCAACAGAGCCCTGCCTCAACCGGACAAATTAAAAACACTAGTAATTAGCGCTATGCAAAACATGTTGTAAGTTTATTACCTGATTTATGTGGCTTCCTGTTTATAAGGGCACATTGAGCTCGCCATTCGTCTTCCGCCGAGCATGCTTAAGATTCAGAATGTGTTTAAATGATTTATTAAATGAACAAACAAATAAATCACCTCACACCTAATTTCCCTAATGATATTAGAGAATACTCACTGAACAAAGTGTGCAAAATATAAGCTACTATTAACCCCGGAACACCTTTTTCGTTTCGAGGGTTCAAAACGTTCATCCATTTTCGTTTGTGCAAAAAAAAAAAACTCGTGACACGAATGCCACAAATAAAACACTCTCTCTCTCTCGGCTTAATAAAACCGGGTCACGGACCCGGAGTCGTCGGCGATACGTCATCGCTGCCTTCTGGAAGGGTCCGAGAGAAGTTTAGTCGAAGCACCTAAAGCTGGCACGCCAAACTTTCCTCTAATTCCTCCTCTTACGGCGCTCGCTGTGAATCACCCCGACCGCCGCCTCAATTGTATATCTCCATTTAAAGAGACATACTGTTTTCATCTTTTTGCCCCTCCACTCCCTCGGGGAGCGAGCGGAATATAAAAAGCGAGACTTTAAATAACAAGAGACCGCCATCCGTTCCCCTGCTAGTCCGCACATTAGCCCCGTCTGCCAGCGAGCGTCTGACACCTACTAAAATGTTTCAGCTCTATGTGCGTAGAAGAGCATAAATAATTCAAAATTAATCCCCGCTGAGGGGGACTGTGGGAATCATAAATTATCCGAGTGTAGTCCCTAATGCAGTCCCGGGATTGGAACACCTATGGTAACAATCGAGCGGAGGTGCTCATTACACCTTGTGAAGAGATATCTTAACCTTTGAATATTAATTTCTTTGAGTAGACGGGGACGCTCGCTCGCGTTAGTTGCTGAATATGCGAGCGACTGAATATTAAACACGATGAAGAAGAGCTCACACTGTACTATGTGTACACAGTGTGGAGGAAGATCTCACAGGGTAATTCCAAATTGTAAATATGTGCAGATTAAAGCGTAGAATTACGATCAGGCGGCGTGTAGGAGATCAAACTAAACGGACTTCACGGCAGTGGAAGGTGTTGTGAAACGGGGAACTTCGCAGATGATGGACAACAGGCTTCCGGACGCGCGTGAATTAAGTTATCAACATTTAATGGCAGGAAGTGTAGATCAAAGCTCACGCCGTGCTCTTCCTCGGTCCCCGGCTCTTCCTCGGGGCCTTACGGCCCGGCGCTCACCTGGAGAAGAGACACGATTTGTCTTTTCCCCGAAGTTTTATCACTCGCCCGGGGTCAAAACGTCATTTCCGGTCAAGTATTTTCACAATAAAAGTCACGTCTATCATTGTCTGTATTAAAGTCACCTTCACAATAAAAGTCCCGTCTATTATTTCCAGTGTTAAAGTCACCTTCACAATAAAAGTCCCTTGTTATTGTAAGTCACGTCAGGGATTTCAACCGGCTTCGTCCATCTATAATACTAACATACAGTCACTCTCATGAACATACATTAATTCTTGCCATTTACATTTGCATAGAGTAAACATTACCCCTATGCTTCATAACACATTAATAACAATTTCAATATTCTCCCTATTATTTTCTATTATAATATCTTTCTATATGTATTCATTTAAAACATAAGACCTCTGCAGATGTTATCAAAACAAACTATTACAACCTAACAGCCGCATCACAGACCGACGGAGACGTCGAGATCTTCTGAGCTAAAGAAAGTCAAAACATACGTCTTCATAAAGAACTTCAGTGTGGAGACAAAGAGAACCCTGGGCACCCATGGGGA
The DNA here is from genome assembly GCA_036178185.1 of Liparis tanakae. Lineage (NCBI taxonomy): Eukaryota > Metazoa > Chordata > Actinopteri > Perciformes > Liparidae > Liparis > Liparis tanakae. The sequence continues at coordinate 24,398,725 of CM070094.1, read as the reverse complement.
GGTTGTGTTGACATTTACAACAAGTTCCTCAAAAGGTTTGCCCATCACTCTGCGGCAAGTCCGGGCCGCCCGGGAGACAGTGATGGATGGCAGGCAGACAACACCGTTAATCAAGCCCAGCAGGGATGGAAATATTAATGCCAGGTGATTGGGAACGCTATCGCGAGCACTATCGGATAAATAATGTACACTCAGGCCCGCTGACATCTGGACACCGAGACTCGGGAAGAGGGGGTTTAAAGTCGCACGGTGCTCCGATATTAACCAATCAGCAGTGACTGATCATGTGAAAACTCCACTTTCAGACGGATGTAATAGTTACAGCTTTCCTCCTGGAATGAAAAAAAGAAGTCGCAGATAGCGCATAAGTAAACCGCCAATGAATCGCCTTGTATATGTTTATAATATCAACGACTTGAAAGAGCAGAGACGAGAATGCCAGTGTAGCGCATATCAAAGCCACAGTAGATGTGTCTACTGGTGGAGAAAGAAGATGTGGAAACACAAACTGATCCTCAATAAAAAAATGTAGCGGGTAAGAGAGAGTGGCATTTGGTAAAGGGAGGGGAGAAATATCCGATTTAGAAAGTGGTTGGAAATATACATATCAAAAGGAAAGACATGGAGATTTCCTTTGCCTGTGCAACCTATCCATGTACCCCCCCCCCCATCCCCCCGCCTGTGAGTGAGCTGAGGGGGTCTGTTTGCAAATTCTCAGGTAAGAGAGCCAGAAACCTACTTATGATGCGGTGCTTCTCATAATCCATCGCTTCTATCTGCAGATTACTCGAAATAAAGTGTTGGGAAAGACGTAAAGCGGGACTCCGTGTGCCAGAGGAGACAATGCTGGTTTCAGTCCGATACGAACATCGTTAACAGCCTGCATGTGTTCAGCTAGAGCCAAGACAGAAACACACATGGAGGAGGAGAAACGGTGTGAATACGTCCAATACTGTACAGCACAGGTGTCAAACACAAGGCCCGCGGGCCAAATCCGGGCCTCTGCATCTTTTTATTTGGCCCCTGACCGCTTTCCTCAAATAAATTGAAGCAGCATTTCCCATAGTTTTTTTTTAAAGGTTTCAAATAAAATGGATTTATGTTGTAATATTAGAGACATTTTCTTATCTACATTATGTCTACACTCAAATAAATAAGAATCAAATGCAAAGAGAGTTATTTAACAATATGTTCGAGGAGCTTCTAAAGAGTTTCCGGCCCTTTAAGAGGGCGGCCATGATGCTGCTGTGGCCCACGGTGAAAATAAGTTTGACGCCCCTGCTCTACGTCATGGGTGTCAAACACAAGGCCTGCGGGCCAAATCCGCCCCCCCGCATCATTTTATGTGGCCCCTGACGGCTTTTTTTAGAAAAATCAAAACACAATTTCCCGTGCTTTTATTTTGAAGGTTTCAAATTAAATGGATTTATGTTGTAATAGTAGAGACACTTTCTTATCTACATTATGTCTACACTCAAATAAATAATAATCAAATGCAAAGAGAGTTATTTAACAATATGTTCGAGGAGCTTCTAAAGAGTTTCCGGCCCTTTAAGAGGGCGGCCATGATGAAAATAAGTTTGACACCCCTGCTGTACAGTAATAAGCAATTGATGTTGCAGTATATCGTAAATATTCCTTGCATTTCGTGTGGAATCTACAGGAGAAAAAAAAACCGAAGCACTAAAGTACTCTGATTATAGAATATAATGAGTTTTCATGACAATAATATCACCACATTTAATTGCTTGATCTCTCCCACTCGGTCTCTAATTTCCTTCCCCTCTGTTTTCTTGACTTTCCGCCCTCTTTAGCACACCACTGGATGTGTGTAGGGCAATTAATTTGTCACGCGGCTTTACCCATTGGAAGCGGACCGCTAAACGCTTCACCTTTTGATTTTGAGGAGGAGTGCAGGATTTGTCAGGGGGAATGGGAAGGGTCTTTATTGCTCCGCATTTCATCACAATAAAGGCTTATGGCGAAGGTGGCACAATCGTTGCCCTATAAACGTCTCTGCGTTAGATTACATGCTTCTTGCCCGGCTAATCCTGGTAATTGATGAACTTTTGAAAAGAAACTTGTCACCCTTGTGAAATAATATAATTTTTTTTTATTTTGTTTATTAATTAAGATAACACACATTTTGGGACCTGGACCAAGTAAACACGATTATGCGCTGTGCGGGGTGAGTGTTCACCGCGCTGACGTTTTAGCTGGCTGCTGCTGCTGCTGCTGCTGCTGCCAGGGAATGTCAAATAGTCTTCCACTGAGAACTTTAATTCATTTGCAATAAAGCTAAAAATAAACACTGTCACACTTAAATGGGCTCTGAATGTGAGCATTATTGAGTGGTTGAAAAAAAAATGAAGCAAGACCACAAATTCGAGCCGAGGACAGCTGCAGCCCCGCGTTGAGCACATGGGTTTAAATTGTGAGTGTTATTTTTTTTATAAAAAAAAAAAGGAGGTATAGAGTTATCGAAACTGCAAAGAAATTATAATTAGGCTTTAAAAATGTTGATTCATTCCCAATATCGATGAAAAAGGGATAACTAGACAATAGATAATGAGAGAAATGAAGTTATGTAGCAACGTAAAATGCATATTTTGTGTTTGTTGAATTACATTAAAACATTAACAATAATTAAAACAGTCAGTAAACATGGATTATAATGATTATAATTAGGCTTTTAAAATGTTGATTAATTCCCAATATCGATGGAAAAGCGATAACTAAGCATTTGTCAATAGCTAATGAGAAAAAATAAGTTATGTTGTAACGTAAAATGCATATTTCTATGTTTATGTAATTAAAAACAGTCGGTAAACATGGACACTGTCCATATATGTCGAGTGTGTGTTCAGGAAAAAACTAAGACTTTATAGTGAAGTTTATTCCATGAGACGGTTCAAAGGGTTTTCTTTCTTGGAAGTGTTCTATCACGGGTTACAGTCCTGGGATGAAACACTTGTGTATCATTCAAGTTTATGACGCAGAGGCACTTTGAGGCAGGGCGGGGGAGGGGGAGGATAAGAGAACAAAATATCACAAAGATTTCCATAAAAAAGTGGCATAAATAAGTGCCTGGGATACAACAATTTGGATTTACATACATTATCCCGCTCTATCTCTTTGGGATATTTTACAGTCTAGATGTGCGAGTGGGAGCCGAGAGATAAACTAAATGTGACCTATGCTCTGCAGGCTCAGCCAGAAAGAGCAGACGCCCGTACGAATACTCAAGGAGCCGAGGAAAGGTTGAGAGGAGGACGAAGAGCCAGGGAAGGAAGAGAGATGACACTAAAAGGCAGTCGCCGACTGATTGATGCTCGGCTGTATTTGAAGATCAGTGGCTGCCTTGTGGTGGCGAGCACGGAGGTCAGCGTGTGTGTGTGTGTGTGTGTGTGTGTGTGTGTGTGTGTGTGCGTCTGTGTGTGTGTCCACGCCTGCTTATTAGGGTGTGTGGCTTCCTTTGTCGGTTCCACTGTCTGGATCGCGAGCGTGCACGTGTGTGTGTGTGTGTCCAGATTTGGTCTCTCTCTCTCTCTCTCTCTCCCTCTCTCTCCCTCTCTCCCGTTATCTCTGCCTCTCTCTCTCTCTCTCTGCCTCCCTCCCTCACTCTCCCTCCCTCTCCCCCTTTCCCTCTCTCTCTCTTTCTCACTCCCTCTCTCTCTGCCTCCTTCCCTAACTCTCCCTCTCTCTCTCCCTCCCTCCCTCCCTCCCTCTCTCTCTCTCCCTCACTCTCTCTCTCTCTTTCTTTACAAATGTTTTCTTGTTGACGTTTGTTTGTATTTGCATGATTTAGTTTTGTAAGTTTATTTTTGATGAACAGTATAACTTTAACCTGAATGAATGAAAAATAAAGACATGTAGACAATCAATCTCTCTCTCTCTCTCTCTCTCTCTCTCTCTCTCTCTCTCTCCTCAGTCGCTGGGTGGCTGGGGGACATCAGATGTGAGCAGAGAACAACGTTGGCCCGGAGTCGGGGCTGGAGGAGAGGAGAGGAGAGGCGGGCGCCGTGATGCATGGCGCCGTTTGCCAGCCGGATGCGGCGCTCTCACTGTCTGTCAGCAACACACACACACACTCCTCACCCAGCAGAAGGACTGGGAGGACTGGGAGTCGTGTGTAGGTGGGCGGAGGGGAACACGTGCATGTTCTTGTACAAAAAGAGCATTTCATAGGGGGATGTACTTGTGATGTTTACTTCCCATTTGGTGTGAAAATATAAATGTCCATGCACAGATATGTGTGTATGTGTGTGTGTGTGTGTGTGTTATCTATTTGGGGGGGTATGAGCAG
>CM070094.1:24126919-24391919 GCA_036178185.1 Liparis tanakae | reverse complement strand
TCCTATTCTAGCTTAGCCGGGCCGCAGGGCATGCTAATTACCTTCTCTCTCTCTCTCTCTCTAAATTAACAGACTTTCACTGGGACTCTGTCGCCACTTTCACTCCGGCATTGACAGCAGACAGAGAGGAGGGAGGGAGGAGAGGGAGGAGAGGGATGAGAGGGAGGAGAGGGAGGAGCCAAGGGGCGAAAATAGAAACAAACTAATAATCTTCCTCGCTGCCTCCTAAACGAGAGCCGCTCGCTCCCTAATGTAGACGAGTCATCCTGCCCACTGGGCCGGGCGAGCACGCCGCGTCGGGCCGCCTGTTTCAAAGATCTTTTGCAATCAGTTACACAATGGACCCCCTCATTTTATGCTGCTACATCATAAAAGTGCTCCTTTTGTTACATTTCCATCCTTAAAAGGGTCTTAATCCCCCGCCTTTCAGGCCAGTCTATGGCAAATTCCTAAGGGACATCCCATTCGCTGCAAGGGCTGGAGTGACCCACTCAGGAACCAGCATGCAGGGCTTTGAGCTTTTCTTCTGCTGCCACTCTTCAGAGAACATTAAATCGTACTTTTCATCCCCCTCGCCATAGGGGGAAGCCCCTTAATGATGACAGAGAAAGAGAAATTCCTCCACTCGGTCCTATGACACCATTCTGCTGTCAGGCCGGCGTCTCGGCGGACAGAGAATCAAACATGGCTTCCTGCAGGTGGAACGCCAAGGAAGGTCACGGCGCAGTCCAGAGAGGAGAGGGAGGGAGGGAGGGAGGGAGGGAGGGAGGGAGGGAGGACGTGCAGCTTCTCCTGTGTAAATTAAGTCATCTTCTCAAAATAGGGAACACTTGCAGCTTTCATTTCATCATACTCATCACTGTGTGTGTGTGTGTTTTTTATTTTTAACCATTTGATATTTACTTTGCAGATGTATCCGGATTTCAAACTGTTTTATTCCGGGGCCCCTAATCCTTCCCTTTAAGAGATGTGTACTGTGTGCTGGTGTTCGCCCCAGAACCGCGGCTCTACCTGCGGTGGTTCGCTAGTTTTAAGTCGTCTCCCTGCTTCCAGATGTTGGGAGTCGGTCTGTATTTGTGAAGCCATCTCTCAGAGGAGGGTGCATTTAATCAGGTTGAATCCCTGCCATCCAACCCCCCTCCCCCCCCACACACCCCCACCCCACACACCCCCAGGCCTGCTTCACACCGGACCCCTCAATGAGAACATTGTACTAAAATAAAACATGTGTCAATCAAGGGCCACAGACTCAGCCTCCAGCTGGAGTCCCTTTTATTTCCTAACATCCCAACACACAGTGGTCTACATGGAGGAGAGCGATCAATCAAATCAATGAGTCCCCGTCCTATCTGCTGGATAATATTACACTAGTGAGACGTATACACTACCGTTCAAAAGTTTGGCGTCATCCAGAAAATGTTGTGTCTTCCATGAAAACTCATACTTTTATTTATTAAATGAATACAAGATTAATATAAAATATAGTCAAGACATTGACAAGGTTATGAATAATGATTTTCATTGTAAATATTAATGTTGTTCTTCAAACTTGTGGCTCAAAGGAAGGCCAGTTTTAGAGCTTCTCTCACCAGCATAACTGTTTTCAGCTGCGCTCACATAAAAAGGAATAATCCGTTTGTGGAAAATGCAAAATAAAAAGTTATAAAAAAATTTAAAAAAGGGTTTCAAGGGGGTTCTACCCCTCTGCTAGTCTTCTAAGGCGATAACACAACGTACTAATAGAACATGGAGATGGGCCTCTACACACCTCTGGAGAGACTTCATTAAAAACAGAGAATAGTCATTTACTACATTAACTATGTAGAGAGAGTATTTCTGATTAATTCAATGTCATTTTCATTGGAAAAAACAGTGTTTTATTTTATTTTTTCTAAGTGACCCCAAACTTTTGAACGGTAGTGTAAACAACCACGGTAAATAGTGACATTAGATAATGCACTTTAAAATACATAACATGACCAACATATCAAATAATGAAAAATCTAAATAAATCATGGTAATTGCAGCCCAAACAGAGAGCTCCTTTGTTGGTGGTGAAGCCCTTTGTAATCTGTATCTTTGAGGCTTCAGTGTGTGTGTGTGTGGCTCTGTGGCCCTGCGGTGCCGGCAGGTCAGTCAGTTGAGAGACTAATGCTCTGGGATTTGAGCAGGTGAAGATGTCACTGATAGTTTCCAGCAGGAGACGAACATAGACTTCAATAGTCCATAATCCTCCAGCTCCGAGCCTTACCCCTCTGTAATGGCTTTTCTGACCACTCGGCTTAGGCCCACACAAAAGTCATGGAAATGTGTACATGGAGGTACAAAGAACACCTCGGATACGCGGCAGCCTGCGCGTTACCTCAGGTCTGCAGATTAAGTTGCATTTACACTTTCTTGCACCACCAAAAATAATTACATCACATGTCATTTAGCAGACTTACAATAAGTGCATTTCAACCTAGAGTACAAACTAAGAACAACAAGAATACAGAAAGTAACATTTCCTCAACATAGTCAAACTACAAAAGTACCATAATAAGAGATATTTAAGAGCCACTGAAGTGCAAATCTGTGTTTTAATCCAGATAAAGTCGGAAAAGATGTGTTTTTAGTTTTATGTGGTATTTTATCTCCTTGTTTTGTCTGTTCCAGTTTTACAAAGCTCAATCTTGTATGAGCATTGCAGAGGCTCAAAAGACAACACTTGTAATAACTACTTTATAACCGAGAGTGAGGTCATGCCCGGAAATATCAGACTGAGGCGTTATAACGTTTTTACAGAGGTTTAATATTTCCTGGCATTTTCCCGCATTTCCCGAGCGCTCGAGGTTAGTAAAAAATTGTTATGTGGCATTTTTCCCTCCGTGTGTCGGAAAAAGTGCGTTTTCAGTTTCCAGAGACTTTTTCGAATAATAATTTTGAGAATACAGGTGCAAGGCGTGTTTCACAGTTTGCATTGATGTAAATGGAGCATTGTGCCCGGCTCGGAGAAACCCCGAAGAAAAGCCAGGGAAACACAGGAGAAGCCATCAAAAGCAATAAATGCATGCCGAGTCGTGGAGGGGCGAGTATGAACCGATAATCACAACCAGCAGCGCCGCGAGAATCTGATTAAACTGCTAATGACCCGTCACTCAGGAGCCGGGCAGATGTTTATAGATGCCCGGTACCGACCGCACAGCTCATCAGTCAGAGTCAGAACCCTGGCAGCCGTGTCACCTACCACACCCACTCACTTAGCATTACCGCCGAGCGGCGCCGGAGAAAACTCCCGAGCAGCAGTTCCTTTTTTCAGGTTACTGATGGAGGGCGTCGAGCGGTCGCCGGGGCGCTTTCACACAATCAGAGGAGAGGGCAGCCGCGGGTTTATTTATTTATTAGTTTTATTCTCGCCGCCTCGCTCCGGCCGGGCCACGGCACCGTCACCCCCCCCCCCCCCCCCCCGAGCGTTCGCCCCCTTTTCTCTTTCCCCATTTGTGGGATGGAAGCAGCCATTTTCGTGCGGTGACTTCCTCAGCTCTCAGCCTGACGCGTGACACTCATGACAAATTGGGTGTGGAAGTGAAGGTGATGGGCTGTGAAAGCAGTGCCCCTGCCCCCCCCCCACTACACACAGCCTGGACATGTACACCGAGGCAGACAGACACACAAATACACGGGTATCGCTCCCAGCCACTCTTCCTGCCCTGAGACAAAGCAGGAAAGAGGGTGTGGCAAACAAGGTGCTGACCTGGATTTAAAAACACACAATAAAACAGGAAATGGAAATATTGACTTCCTTCCACTCCGACGTTGCCTCCATCACTTTTTGCACACTCTGTCTATATTTAATTTAATTTTACACTGCAGCCATTGTCACCAGTATTATATAGATGCATATTTGCATATATGTTGTGTATATATATATATATATATATACATTTATATTTTATTTTATTTTATATTTCACTTTGTGCACAGTCACTGTTTCTGTTTCTTATTTTATATTTTATTCTCGTGTTTAGTTTATTGGTGCTACTGTAACAACACATTTCCCATTGGGGATTAATAAAGTATCTATCTATCTATCTATCTATCTATCCATCTATCCATCTATCCATCTATCTAACAAGTGTTTATCTAGCCTCATCTATTCAAACCACAACACAATTGAATAACCTGCAATATGGCTCTCTGAAGAATGCACATATTGGAAACTAAAGATCCAGAAAATAGTGTTTTTTCTCACATTTAAGGTTTCGGCATTACCAATATGATACACCAGCAATATTTCTCTGTGTGCTAATATTTCAAATAACTTATAAACAAATTAAAATCCTCTCTTACACACTATTATGGTGAAACAATTTGTAATTTCAACATGGGGGGGATTATTATATGGAATTGTCTAGCAATTATCATAACCTTACATTAATTCCCATAGAAGTATTTAAATTATATGGTTGGTTGATTGCATGATGAATTAAAGGGACATTTTTTTTATTACCAAGAAGCTCATCTAACAGCGAACAGGGGGGGGGGGGGGGGGGGGGGGGCTCTCAGGCACAGTCAAGACCAGACAGGCCGGAACAACTCTAACCTATTATAAAAATCATATCATCATCACCTCGGGGACGTAGTCCAACCGTAACCTACATGAACAGAACATATGGGAGCAGGCAGGTGCACATGCAGACACTTTGGGGGTCAGGTGCTCAAACCCCAAAAAAAGCCACCCATCGGCAAAATGATGTTTCTATCGATCACTGTAACTAAGTTAAGTAATTGGTTTCTATAGCAACACCTGAAACACATTGTGTTGAGAGAAGACATGACAGCTGAACAAAACAACATTTTTTTCTATTAACATTACATTTGTTTTCATTCACAAAATGATAGGAGCGGAAAATACCACATAATAAACAACTTTACTAACCTCGACCGCTCGGGAAATGTGGGAAAATGCCGGGAAATATTAAACCTCTGTAAAAACGCCCCAGTCTGATATTTCCGGGCATGACTTCACTCTCGGTTATAAAGTAGTTATTACAAGTGTTGTTTTTTCTTGCATTTACTCTTTTCAGCCTCTGCAATGCTCAGTGGCTCTTAAATATCTCTTATTATGGTACTTTTGGAGTTCTACTATGTTGAGGAAATGTTACTTTCTGCATTCTTGTTGTTCTGAGTTTGTACTCTAGGTTGAAATGCACTTATTGTAAGTCACTTTGGAGAAAAGCGTCTGCTAAATGACGTGTGATGTAATGTAATGAAACAATGTGGCACATGGATAGCGTGACACAGAGCTAGCATTGAATTCTCACAAGAACTCAAATAAATTCCCCTCAGATATCGAAACAGAGTCATTTTTATTCTTAAATACTTGTGTCTCGAGCAGAAAGGGCACTTTTCTTATCCAGGGCAAAAGGGGAGGAGCTTGAGCACCACTAGGGGTCCATGTGTGCACAAGCCTGTATGGGAACATATCACTACCATAGAAATGCAACAAGAGGTTAAAACCTAATGTTAAGTTATCGTATTTTCTACGATCACCTGAAGTTGTTTTAATTACTTTAATTAAGAATCTGTCTTTTTAAGTCTTAAGCAACATTACCAACACGCAGGTTCACAACAGAGAGCTTGTTTGTGATTGCTTGTACTGATTGTCATGCAGTCAACATTAACGTGCAATTTTGTATTAAATATATTAACAAGTAGGGTGCAAAATGCATGGATCTTTTATAATTTAGTTTTGTGTAGACACATCAGTTATTGTCTGATCACACAATGAATTACTTCCTTCAGGAACTTGTTTGTGAACATGGACATGCTCACACCTTCAGTAGACATCGACTCACGCTCTACCTTGGTATCTCCATCTCACACACACATACACACGCACACGCACACACACATGCACACAAACATTTCTTTCATACCTTGTAATTTTGTTTAGTTTGGAGGACCCAGCAATATAAGCTTTTCATTGTACAAATAACTTGTTATATGTGCACATGACATAAAAAAATAAATCTTGAAACACACACACATACACACACACGTGTCTGACATTGGGTAGGTGCTGTATGCTACATTTAAGGGATGGTTACAGATGAAACGCGGTGAGAATCAGATGCACACACACTCCCCATATGGGGTTTCGTAATGTGGCCAGCTGTGTACTGGAGTACTCTTCACACCTTCCTCATAATGTGGACCCAACAGAAACAGCTGCAAGACAGACGAATAATCACACACACACACACACACACACACACACACGGCATATGAACGTATGACTACCAATGGGTCTCGTTATTGGACGACTAAAGTCCCGAGCCCATTCATAATGTGATTACAACATCGCTGAGCTCAGCAGAAACTAATCTCCTAAATATATCCCCACTATATGACCATTTTACACCTACAGTACTATTTTACACTGTAACAAGGCCATCACCTGGCAAAGACTGCAATACAGATTAATGAGGGGGTTGCAGTTATTATTAGATAACTAAGGTGAATGTGATTAGCAAGAACTATAGCTTTGCTTCTCGAAAACATAATTGTACTGCGCATTAAGCCGGAGGCTCGCATTATCAAAGTGGTATCAGGCGATCGACAAGGCTTTTATAATTAGGCGTGCAAGAAATCTCCGCCGCACAATGCACAGCAGGCTATATATTCACTTACAACCCCTACAGGCAGCAGGAAACAGTTGTATGCCTTTGATCCTGGGTCATTGTTTGGAGAGGTGGTCCAGGGCCAAAAGCCTTTTGTGTTCGGCGCTACCATCAAGCGCTCAGCCGAGATGCCGGGGAGGGAGAGCGGGAGCACAATCTCCAGGACGCTCGGCTCCTCAGATAGATTATAATGAATAAATTCACACCAACTAAATAGTTTTCTGTGTCTGCATTTCGCTCTTTTTCCCCCCACTTTATTCACCCATCTTTTCATTTATTCATCCATTTCTTACGTTGACAAGAAGCCTAGTGCGACTGACGGAGGTTTCGACGGGACACGGGAAAAATATGTTATCTAATACATTTATCTTATATAGCCGCTTTGTCCTGCATTAGTCTACTATTATATACTTTTACATTACATTACATCACATTAAATTTAGCAGACGCTTTTATCCAAAGCGACTTACAATAAGTGCATTTTAACCTAGAGTACAAACTAAGAACATCAAGAATACAGAAAGTAACATTTCCTCAACATAGTCAAACTACAAAAGTACCATAATAAGATATTTAAGAGCCACTGAAGTGATAATCTGTGTTTTAATCCAGATATAGTAAAAAAAAAAGGTGGCTTTTACTATTCATACACACTAGGGTGAACTTCAGTCATGACGTTTTTCTGCTAAAAGATGACAATCTGACTTACAATTAAACATTCAGTCGTACAATATCAAAAAAATACACCATTATAACCATGCATACTAGAATTACTCATATCCAAATCATAATGCATCTTGATCCGCATCATCTCCTCTATATCATCGATACCGCCTCCTCTAAAGTGCCTCTATTTCATGTTTACAGATACATATATTCTAAGACACTGGGCATCCCAGAGCTATAGGCCCGTCTGTGCACGGGGGCCATTGTGCACATGTCAGCTGAGAGCTTTTTGTGCCATTGTGTTGGCTGACAGGCTGAATGAGAGGGAGTGTTCATCAGGACCAGGATGTGTGGGAGACACCTGCTGGGCCGGGCTGCACCGGCTTGCTCGGCTCCGCCATTAAAACGTGTAGCGCTGGGGGCTCTTTTGTTCGGCGGGAGCTGTTGGTGGCGACATGTTTGAAGTGTCACAAGTGTCAGTCTTTATTAGATTCAGAATGATATTAGGGGACGGAGGAGTATGGATAGTCAAGGAAAGGGGAAAGATGGATTGAGCGAGATGGATAGAGAGCGCCCTTCTTACGTCAGCATCCCGGAATACTGGATTCCCTGGTAGTCTAAGAGACTGGCGAGGCTACGCGGTATTCCACTTTTCCAGCGGTTATATTATTTGAGAACGGAGACCAATGTACAACTTTATGGCTACATTTTTTTATTTATTTATTCTTTAGTTTAGACGCCAAGTTCCATATCTGTTTTAACTAGCTTTATTGGTAGCACATATTCGCAGCATGCAGCAATATATATATATATATATATATATATATATATATATATATATATATATAATTTTATTTTTTTTCCTTTTATGTTGTTGTTGTTTTACTTATTGTTATGTATAGTTTTTTGTTGTTGTTGTTGTTTGTTGTTGTTTTGTTTTGTTTCCTTAGTTATAGTCTTTACATAATGTGTATCCTCACCTTTTGACTGTGTGATATGTTGTCAACCCTTATTTGTGAGGTATACATTGTACTATAAGTCTTGTTTTGTAATTTCTAAAATAAATCATATATATAAAAAAAAGTTCCATATAAAAATAACAGACATACAACTCTAAAAGAGAGAGAAAACAAGAAGATACAACATATAACATACATAATACAGTTCATTAAAAAGTATGAAGACTTTTGTGCCAATGTCGTCTTAAGTTCGAAGTAAATGGATAGCAGCTCTTTAGAGGGTTGGCCAGAGCCTCTACTATACAGTCCAATATCTGCTCAAGTAAAAATAGACATATTTATGCTATTTCATAACTGAGATGCAAGCAGAAATCCTCAGGTGCCAAATACAATTAGCGATGCATCGATGGTTAGACGCTATTTTCACAAATCAGAGCCAGTAAATATAAAACAATAGATAAAAATGTACATTATACATCGTCTATATTGTACGCTGCTGCCAGTGAAAGTCATCACATCCTCTCCAGAGGTAATGAAGCATCTCTTCACTATTGTTTTCATGAGCAGACTTTCTCACCGCTTGGCGCGAGTGTGTGCGCGCCCGCGTCCGCATGCATTTCCAAAATAAGAATACAGGAGATATAATTTCGTGGTTTTGCCGCAGTACAAATACGGAGGTTGCTGGAAGCGCACATCGATTGACATCTGCTCAAATGTTCATCGACAAAAGTAGGAACGCTGAGAAAACGAGGGAGAGAGAGAGAGAGAGAGAGAGAGGGGGGGGGGTCTGGAGAGGGGGAGAAAAATCCATAATTGCTCTCATCGCCTTATGATTTTCTGCAGGCAATTTTCAGGGAGCACACATTGACCTTTGCCTACTTAATTCCTGTGCAGTAAAGAAACAGAGAGATGATCACTGAGGCACATAATTACACCCTCATCGATACATGGATCTACGGGATGGGCGATGAATGCAACCAAGGGATAAGAGGACAATGCACATTATCCTTACACACAGGCCGGTACTCTGACCTACATGCACACACTCGGAAGAAAGCACATGACCCCAGCCCCCCACTCACACACACACACACACACACACATCATCATCATCATGGCAGTGGCATATATTATATTTATCTGGATGCAAAGCCGATGTGAAATGCACGGTGGGTAATGATGATGTGAAGGTTCGAGGCGGCAGGCTGGATGGAGGAGCCCCATATGGCTCTCTCCGTCCGTGTCATTACCTTGTTACGCCTCTGACTTCCATTCAGGGAGAGGAGGAGAGGAAGAGGGGAAGAGAGAGAGAGGATCGCCCAAGACGACGCTACAACTGAAATTGTCTGGGGTCAACAGTGCCATAATTACTTTAAAATGTCAGCCTGCAATAAAATACAACAGTTCATCTGGCAGAAAGCAAATTAGCTTTGACCATGCCGTAATTACCCTTTCCTGCAGAACCATTAGAAGAGATCAAATCTTCACATTCTCTGTTTGAGGAAAGGCCATCAGAGTACACTCCACCTGACAAGGATGCACATTTGCCATTTGGCAGGGGTAATTAATTGTCCTTATAATAGAAATTTTATATTGGACTTTAAAATGGAAAAAAAGTGTAATAACCTGCCAGTTTTATCTTAACCATTTGCTGACACCCTTTGCCTCTTGCTCCCTCGTCATATCTTCTTCTTCTTCTTTTTATTTGACTTGAGCAGCTGAATGATTTGTTGAGGTCTCGCTCCAGCACCTTTCACTAAAGATGGCACACCGTATGCAAAGACACTGTTCTTCAGCAAGAAGTTGCATTTTAAAAACTAAAGCAGGACGATGGAATGAAGCCGAGTAGTTTTTAGGTAAAGTGTGAATGAAGAAAGGGTTTTTAAATCCTGAAGGGCAAATAGCAACACCTGCCCTATATGTTAAATAATGAATCAGTCATCCTAAAACCAATTGAAAACCTTTTTTTTATGAAATGAAGATGAAAACCCTCCATATTGTGAATAAGCTACAATGTGAACGTTTTTATTTTTGATAATCAGAAAAACTCAACTCTGCTTTTTACAAACAATACAGTTAAAGCCAAGTAAACATTTGTAAAAGAGCGTGAGTAATTTATTTAACATATCTAAGCATACAAAATAAATCTATTTATATGCAAAGCTTTGATTATTAAACAAACATTCAAAACAGCCCTATCTGTCTAATATCACACTATCAATCATATCCACAATGATAACTCCTCTTATGGAGAGCAGAGCTTTGGTGAGCGGGCGTCAGAACCACGGAACAGAGATGGAAAACCGCTTTGTAATTAACGATTTCAAATAAATTTGTCACTCGTGTTGATTCGTGGGGCTCAGCAGGCCCAGGAACATCTCTAAATGCACACTAGGACACATTCGGGAGATTATTTTGATAACGCATTTGTTTAAATTGCCTTAATATTGGAAAACGGAAAAAAATAACAATCTTTGATCATCTCTTCAATCATCGATACACAATCTCATCGCCGACCGGCACAATCCTACCTCAGTTATTTCATTGCGGTGTCCTCCACACAGGCCCTGATTGCCCTGATACAAGATGCATGCTGGGATGTGCTCCCCTCATATGTGACTATAACAAGAAATACGTGTGATTTCAAGAGAAAACTTAAGGCAGCAATAATCAGAAAGGAAAATATAGTAAATTAGGTTATTATTTTAGGTATTTAACCCTCCTGTTACCTTTAGGGTCAATTTGACCCCATTCAATGTTTAACGTCGATGTTCTTTGGGGTCAATTTGACCTCAGGCTGTTTTTCACTGTGTCAAACATATAAGAAATATCAACTTTTGTATTTATTTAAAGGGCTATTTAGGTAGTCGACAAACACACATAAAGTACCTCACACTTAAACTTGTGAAACAATATTAATTCTAATCATTTTCTGGAGGTTTTAATTGCTGGGGTCAAATTGACCCCCGAGGGTAAAATATGTTAGTAAATGTGAAGGTTGATCGTTTTCCGTGATAAAACCTCAGTTTTTGTGTAAAATAAAAGGCCAAAACGGATGAAAATATATGCGTTTTCCCATCGTGTGAACGGGGTATGAAAAACACAAGACGATCTGACAGAGGACAAGTGAGGGAACCTGAGTAGACGGGGACTAACGAGGGAATGGGCAACAGGTGAGACGGGCGTGAGGACCAGGTGAAGGTAATGAGGGACTAACGAGGGAATCAGAGGCAGCTGAAGGGAGCTGGACTGACGAGAGGAGAAGCAGGATCTGGAACGACGTGATAGTTAGAGAGGCCACATTTACACATAGCCGGATATTTACACCCCCTCCGTTTTCTAAAATCACTTTGTACACACAAGGTCGTTTTCAACAAAGTTTCTGTTTATATGAACCCGCATAAATACGCCGTCCGCATACGTCCCATAGGACGCTCACGTGACGTGAAGCATCTTTAGTCGCACACTGTGACGTTTGACAACCTAAAACACACAAGCAGAGTTTTCAGAAATCTCCACTTTGGACGGAGTTTTTAGAAATGATAGTTTTCCGTGATAAAACCTCAGTTTTTGTGTAAATGAAAGGCCAAAACGCATGAAAATATATGCGTTTTCCCATCGTGTAAACAGGGTCTCAGACACAACGAACACGCCGCTACACTACGGCTATATCAGGAACAACAACGGGAACCCTCCAAACTTTATAGACCTTAACTTATGAATCGCTTTACATTTGCGGCTGCTCGTCATCCACACGGCTACGCAACATTACCAACAAACGAGCTACGGCGTGCGCTATTGTTGTGATGCATACGACTACAAAAAAATGCAGCTAATTAACATATCACTTCTAGGTTTGGGTGGAAATGGGCTTCAGCTCCAATGCTGAATTATCATAAAGAATCTTCTCCAAATAAAAGCCCTACAAGCAATCTCCTCCCACTGCTTTTATCGACTACACTACCTGAATAGTACATTTACAGGAGAGAGATTACACGTGACCTGTTTTACGACAACACTTGTAAGCAATGTGCCACTAAATCCGCGTTATGCTGATCAATGCCATTGTGATCGATTTCCGTAAGCCCCTGCGTGTTCCACGAGGCACAGGTACGGCTTTTGTGGAAGATTATTATCATGTTAAACTCCTTTTTTTGAGCCCACCCCACCCCCAACACTATTCTACGCCTTTAGCGATTACCGTCTAAGACGGAGGAGATGCGAGGAGCTAACGGAACGGGGATTCGGTGTGCTAGATGAAATGTGTGTAATAGCTGGGTGTGGATGGAAGCCCAGAGTAGCCAGGTGAGCCTGTATCTCAGGTAGCTGAGCAAGGTGCCGTACGAGGCCCATGCTGCCGCTGATGCCGAATATGTATATATATATTTATATTTCTTTAGCTCAAGAGCATTGTAACCTTATCAAATTAGCTTTGGGCCCAGTCTGTCAGCCAGTGCTGCTGGGCTGGCAGCGACCACTGTGATTAGTCATATTGAATTATACATTCAGAGCATGTACGACACCTTCCACGTCAACACAATACATGGAGAGACTCACACACACACACACACGCACACACACTCACGAAGCAAGAGACGTACTGTTGTTGTGTTGTTGTTGCTCGTTTCCATCAACAGTGATGGAAACGAGCACACGTATGTGAATGCACATGCGAGCCCACACACACATGCACGCGGACACAAAAAACAACACACTTGGGTTTCTGTTTTGGAAAAGGGAGATGCGGATGTGCGTAAACAGGATTAGGAGAGACGGTTCCACCGTCACACAGACCTCCAGATTGTAATTCTCGTGCCTCTGTGACAGCTTGGCACGGCGCTAAGTCACCTAACG
Source organism: Liparis tanakae (assembly GCA_036178185.1). Lineage (NCBI taxonomy): Eukaryota > Metazoa > Chordata > Actinopteri > Perciformes > Liparidae > Liparis > Liparis tanakae. The sequence goes on along the minus strand of CM070094.1, from coordinate 24,378,778 downwards.
TTTGCCTTGACATGAAATCCAGAGACCTGGGCACAGATGAGGTTATCAGTGGGGGGGGGGGGGGGGGGGGAGTGGGAGAGGAAACGCATCTAGTCCTATTGGGGGGGACTGTTTGGGACTCATGCCTGGGCTCGGTTGACCGAGGGGGCCGGAGGAGGATGATGCACGGCATGAAAAATATCCAGCACAACTGACTTCGGCGTTGTTAGGTTGTAATAGTTTATTTTGATAACATCTGCAGAGGTCTTATGTTTTAAATGAATACATATAGAAAGATATTATAATAGAAAACATTAGGGAGAATATTGAAATTGTTATTAATGTGTTATGAAGCATAGGGGTAATGTTTACTCTATGCAAATGTGAATGGAAAGAAGTAATGTATGTTCATGAGAGTGACTGTATGTTAGTATTATAGATCGACGAAGCCGGTTGAAATCCGTGACCTGACTTACAATAACAAGGGACTTTTATTGTGAAGGTGACTTTAATACTGAAAATAATAGACGGGAATTTTATTGTGAAAATACTTGACCGGAAATGACGTTTTGACGCCCGGCGACAAAACTTTGCGAAGAAGAAGAATCTTTCTCTTCCACTGGATTCTCGAAGCTGGAAGGAGGGCGGAGGAACCGATGAAGACCACGATGTGAGCCTTGACTGTTTTGTTCTACACTTCCTGCCATTAAATGTTGATAACTTAATTCACGAGCGTCCGGAAGTCTCTTTTCCACCATCTGCGAAGTGCCCTGTTTCAGAATACCTCACAGCGTAGATACTCCGATGCCCGTAGGTTTATTTTGTGCCGTCCTCACGCGTGTGTGAAACCCATCTCGAAGTAGAGCTGTAAAGATGACAATCGTCTTCATTAAATTTATCTTTGCGACACAAACCGTTAACACGCGTCCCGTCAGCGTGCGCGGGACTTCCAGGGCAGCTAAGATGACTGCAACCTGTAATTACTGTTCCAGCACTTGATTAGAATAATCTGATTGCAATTATTCAGTGACTTTAAAATACAAGCCTGGAGCTACAGAACAATAATTCAAGGGCAGCGATCGGGAGCGCGTTTCTTTTTTGGCTGTAAAATGACGTTTTAATCGTCGCCGAGTGAAAGAGGTTCCCTGCTAAGGAGCCAGTTCCCTCAATTAAAGGCCATTTATGAAGCGAGGGAGAAGACGCTGTGCTGCGATGTGGAGTTAATCACCAGGAAGACACTTAGAGTCCTCGTGGATCAGGGAAGTAACGCCTCCAACGGTTAAACAGGCAGAGACACAGCACTCACCTTCAACACACATACCCACGTTCACGCAGGACTTTGGTTCCCCTAATTTAGTTTGTCTGTTTTTAATTTATTTGTAATTTATTTGTAATTTATTTGTAATTTAATTTTTATTTTGTATTTTTTATTTTTATTTTAATATATACTTTTAAATATAATATTGGTTTCTTACTATTCCACTTGTTTTGCTTTGACTCTCTGTGGAGCACTTTGTAAACATTGTTTTTAAAAGGTGCTATATAAATAAAGTTATTATTATATTATTATTATTATTATTATTATTATTATTATTATTATTATTATTCACGCTATCGCTACCGTATCATGATGTCTCCTTCCTTATTTATTTATTCAGATTTTATTAGTCTTCAGAATCGCACACACACATATTTACATTTTTCAGATTCTATGTATTCCTTCCTTATTTCATCGTCGGAAAGAATCAAAAGATTAATCGTATTTCCGGCGTAAAATTTCAAGCCAATTCTAACATTTGAATATTTTACCACTTGGTAAAAAGACACAAACTCAAAGTCAATATTCTGAATCATAAATGCGCTGGCAGTCAGAAGACGAGACGGACGCGTCGAGCATCGCCCACGTACATTCTGGAGCAACACAGCTGGATAATTGATTGAACTTAACAGACAACTCTAATGCATCTCATCACTCTGGTAGATTAATTAAAGAAGTAATACAACAAGAGGGAGAGGCATGGCCCAGCTGCCACGTCGAAGCGAGGACAGAGATGGTGACAGGGTTCTTACACGTGTTGACCGATGGATCTACAGGACTTTTCCAGGACTTTTCCAGGACTTTTCCAGGACTTTAAACCAAATTTTCATGACCAAAACTGAAATCTCGGTATAAACATGAAACATGTAGAACATGTTGCGTATGGAGGGTGTACCCGGCTTATATTTGAAGGTTTTTTCTTTAAAAAGCATGGATATTATTTACATATTCAAATTATTAATTATATTCATATATATTCAAATTCATATTAATTATTTCAAACACAAAGTAGAGAGTTTGAGCAACCGAGTAAAAACGTGCACAAACATCAACATGTGTGGAGTTTATCTTATAAACACACTTTCAGACGCACGTATTCAAATAAATGAGACATTTCAGTTTTATCAATATTCACAGGGAGATAGAGGAGGGTTCTTATACATTTTGACCGATGGATTTCGATGACTTTTCCAGGATTTTTCACAAAATGTCCATGACCAAACTGAAAATCTCGGTATAAACGTGAACATTTTAGAACATGTTGCGTATTGAGAGAGTGTGCCGGCTTATATTTCGAGCGTCTTTCTTTAAAAAACATATAAATTATTTAAAACGCTGCGTAAATAACAAATTCCCATGACTTTTCCAAACTTATATTCATATATATTCAAATTCATATTAATTATTTCAAACACAAAGTAGAGAGTTTGAGCGCACATAGGCTGGGCGGCACATGCACACACAGAAAAGACACACACATGCAAAACAGGTACTCGCACAACCGAGTAAAAACTTGCACAAACATCAACAAGTGTGGAATTTATCTTATAAACACACACTTTCAGACGCACAAACTCAAATAAATGAGACATTTCAGTTTCGGGAGCTAGAGCAGGGTTCTTACACATTTTGACCGATGAATTTCCAGGACTTTTCACCAAATTTCCATGACCAAACTGAAAATCTCGGTATAAACGTGAACATTTTAGAACATGTTGCGTATTGAGAGCGTGTGCCGGCTTATATTTCGAGCGTCTTTCTTGAAAAAAGAAAATCAATATTTCAAACTCGGCGAAAATAACAAATTCCCATGACTTTTCCAAAACTTTTATGATTTAAGTTTTTTCCATGACTTTTCCAGGCCTGGAAATGTCCATTTTTAAATTCCATGACTTTTCCAGGTTTTCCATGACCGTACGAACCCTGTGGTGACTCATCTTTTCTAGTCCTCTGATTTGCAGGACTTGTATGTCCTGGTTCTGATGTACCTGACGAGACACATTTGTATCCCGGCCTCACACCAGGTGATTTTTATTCTTCACACACACTCCAATGACGACAATGAGCGCACAAGTACGAGCGTGCGTACGACGACGTGGATGAAGGGCTAGAGGGCGCCTGCACTTAGCGGCTTAAAATAAAATCTAAATTGATGTCCATTGTATTTATGAAAGCTTAATTGTAACCATTCGTGATTATTCTGATTCATAATTGACTTTAGAATGCTAACAAAAATGTGCCACCGAGATCGCGTTAATCAGTATTGCTCCGTAAGAGCCACAAAACGAGACATGCCCTCTCTAATCAGCTTCATTGTGTTGCATCACCTCGCTCTAACTATATCACGGAGAGTTCAAAGACCTCACACTTCATGTTATTGCTGAAACCGTCTTTAATCAGCGGCGTTGGTCTTTGTTAGATCATGGAGGTCTACGTCGTAATGAAAACGCCAGCTAGCTCCGATAGCGGCCTAATTGGGAGATAATGAGCCAATAACATCAATGGCTAATGACACACGAGTCTGAGTCACACCCCCCTCAGGCCACACAGAGGCTCATTCACCACTGATGGAGTGCAGAGCTGGGAAGTCTGACAGAGCTCGACCACGCTCTGTACAAACAGGCCGTCTTGACGGCTTCATTAGGCTAATGAAAGGCGGTGTCTGGCGCTTAAAGATGGTTATAGTGGAAAGAGACAAATACAGACATCTAAAAACTCGCTGTTCGCATATCACGCTTTTCAGGGTTCTTACACATGTTGACCAGTGGATTTCCAGGACTTATCTATGACTTTTCCAGGACTTTAAACCAAATTTCCATGACCAAACTGAAATCTTGGTTTATACATGAAAAAGTGAGAACATTTAGTATTTAAACAAAGCATACAGTATACCTTTAATGAAACAAATGAATAAGAGACACTATTTTATTTAAAGAATAAACATTTGCTTCTCGAGCTATGGCCATTGAACTTTCCAGTTAAGGTGCGTTCACTTGCAACGCGGGAAAAAAAGAAAATTGCGCCGCCAGTATGAGAGCGTACGCCGGCTTATATTTTGAGTCTTTCTTTCTAAAACATATTAATTATTTTAAACTCTGCATAAATGAACATGTGAATATAACAAATTTCCATGACTTTTCCAAAACTTTTGTGATTTAAGTTTTTTTCCATGACTTTTCCAGGCCTGGGAATGACCATTTTAAAATTCCATGACTTTTCCAGGTTTTCCATGACCGTACGAACCCTGGGAAAGAGACAAATACAGACATCCAAAAACTCGCTGTTCGCAGATCACGCTTTTAAACCTCGGATCGGTTCGGAAGGAAAACAAAAATTCTACTCGTTGAACACGGATTGTGTCCGCCTCCAAACAACGGGTCACAAATAACGAGCCCAGTTCACATCATTATCGCATTTTGTATTAAAAAAAAGGATGCTTCTATACTATGTTGTTGTGAATATTATGTGTAATTTGTTTGTTTTTGTGTCAGAGTCTGCGTAGGGGGAGTGTGTATCTGTGTATCTGTGTGTGTGTGTGTGTGTAGGGCAGACAGCTTAAGCGCTGTATGACTGTGTGGGCGTGGGCTCCAGTAAGTGGGTGGAAGGGGGCTGAACTTTTGTCAGGTCCCAACAATGAGCGAGCCAACGGTAAACAACCTTGATGATGCATAATCACATTAAGAGAGGCAGCGAGCATGGAGGAGCGACCCCGCTAATCCACGCCGCGCGAGCTCCGTAACCTGCACGTAATCCCTGAGAGAAGGAGCGGGGTTGAGAGGAAAGGGAGTGCAGAGAAAGGGAGAGTAGGACCAATGGAGGTTTGGGAATTGAATTACTGTACAAGCTTTAGGCCAATTAACCAGGTGTCTCACAGCTCTACCTGGTTGCAGCTGGCATTCATACGACAGGGTGATGGGGGTTTGCATCTCCAGTATGGGGCTCAATATGAATGAACAAGCCGGTGATGGAAACACCCGAGTGGTGCTGAGGAGAGGTCTGAGCGAGAACATCCGAATGCACATTGTCCTCTTCACACCCTGAAATATAGACATTTTAACCTATTTTTGATTTGAGTATTTATTTTATTGTGAAATTGTATTTGCATCAACTGCATTAATGCTATAGTGTTCATGTTGAACTACCCTGGGACGACAGATGGAAATTAACAAGTAGCTAAATCTGGTAAATCTTTTCTCGTGACGTGAGATGGTTTTGAATATGATCCATGACAAATAAATGTAATGAAGTAAAGAAATAACTTTATTGTATGTGTTGTTTCTGCTGATTTATCGACAGCAGCAGGGAAGAGAAAATGTTCAATCAAAATGAATATATTTTATTTTAATTTGATGAAACAGCCTATGCTTTCTCTAAAATTGCAGCTCTATGAGGAAAAGGACCAAAAAAGTACAACAGTAGGTTTATTTGGGAGTTTTTCCTGGTCCGATGTGAGGTTTTGGGGCAGGGATGTCTATGTGTACAGATTGTAAAGCACTCTGAGACAAATTTGTAATTTGTGAAATTGGGCTATACAAATAAACTGAATTGAATTGAAAAGGTTTCCATAAAAATCGCGTTTCACAAAAAGCAAAGGAGACGTTAAATCGGGGTTGGTGACTTTGTGTCGAGGTGTTGAACCTGCACCGACATCACAAGCCGCCGCCGTCTGCGCTTTACTTTCAAAACTTTGCCGGGCGAACTTTTTCTGCCAACTTCTGTACAGCTGAGGGAAATTCATCATCATTGTCAGCCGGCGGATCAAAAATGGAGAGAGGGGCTGAAAGTGACAGATACGGCAAAAGTAAAGAAGGGGAAGGTGGGCGGAGAAGATGTGGGGAGTGGGAGACGGAGAAATTGGGAGCCAGACAATGAGCAATGGTGGGGAGTTATCATGCGTGTATGCGTGTGAGTGGGTAGGTGTAGTACGCCTGTGTGTTTATGAGAGAGAGAGAGAGAGAGAGAGAGAGACAGAGAGAGAGTATTTGATAGGCACCAGCTGGACTTTGAGTCCTGCCTGCTGCTTCTACCTGGCCTCCTGATCCTCTGGTTCTTACTTCCCTCTCCTCCACACCCTGACGCTCTTCTTCTAGTCTGCCAACTTTATTGCATCCTCAAGTTTACTAATCTTCTGCATCTTTAAACTGATTGATATTATCTAAAACGCCCGTCTACAATTACAGAAACATACCGTACACTTCTGGACCCATCATACCATGTCTATGGTGACATTTTCATTTCAGCTCCAGTATTCAAATATTAACACTGAATAATATATTTCAGTCTCAGTTCCTCGAAGTCGGTTCCTGACTGTCCATTGCAAAATGGAACATGGTCAATATGCTGCCTAATTTTAAAATGTTTGACCCTTGCTGGTTCATGATGCGTCCGCATCTCTAAACCCTCAACTCTGTTTATCCAACAGAAGAACTCATCGTCAGCTGGTTCCCCCTCCGGGTCCAGCACGTATTAGTACAGGGTTCCTACACATGTTGACCAGTGGAATTCCAGGACTTTTCCAGGACTTTAAACCAAATTTCCATGACCAAACTGAAATCTCGGTGTGTACATGAAAACTTTTTGAAAAAGTAGTATTCAAACGATGAGAATTACAAATAATACAATATACCTTAAATGAAAAAAATGAATGAGAGACACTAGTTTGATTAAAAGAATAAACATTACCATACATGTTTATTCCTAGAAACACTTATACACATATAAATGTTTATTCTTTTAATCAAACTATTATCCTTTATGTGCAAATCTGTTTGGACTTGCCGTATGCCGGCTTATAATTTGAGTCTTCCTTTCAAAAACATTAATTATTTTAAACTTTCCGTAAATTAACATGTGATCATAACACATTTCCATGACTTTTCCCAAACTTTTATGATTTAAGTTTTTTCCATGACTTTTCCAGGCCTGGAAATTATCATTTTAAAATTCCATGACTTTTCCAGGTTTTCCATGACCGTACGAACCCTGTTAGTAAATGAACTCTGAACCATGGCAGAACTGGACGTCCACCCCGAGGAGGTGAAGAACGTCCACCGGCCTCCGTCCCAGCGTTTAGCCTGCATCGACACACACATGCAACCGAACAAACGCACAAAGAAACTGACCACGCAATCAAATCCAGCCGACGCAGCCGAGTTTGACCTCTTTGTGGCGTCTGCTAATGTATTACAAGAGTCCGCTGGCCCCACTGTGCATGTCTGAACCCACCGTCTAGTGGCTACTGGAGTCTTTCCATCCGGTGACAGATAAATAGTGCTTTTACAAACTAGTCTTGTCCAGATACAGGTTTTTTTATGTATGGAGAGAAAAAAGAAAGGGGAGTAGCAGTTCTTGTGCGTGTTCTGCACAAATGAACAGCAGTTGTTAAGACAGAAATGGCCTTTTGGCTTTTGGATCTTAGTCGTTGAGATACTGAGCATGAAGGGTTGTAACTAACACTTTGCTTGGAATCCCTAGTTTGCAGAATAACATGTACCAGTTGAATATTTAATATTGTGTGTTGTGGATCAACATTTAGCTCGTCTTGGTGTTTTTTAGCGATGTATGACCCAGCCTGAAGACAACACATGTCAACCAGCCGTGTTTCTTCTTAAAGTCATGGACAGAAACAGGTATACTCCTCGATGAGTCATTTTCAAATGTTCAGATTTCTGCTTTTGTATATCCAAATCCAATTGATCGACCAGAGCCATGAATAAAATGTATGCTCAAAGCCAAGTATGGGGAACACATTATGTTAAAGTAAAAAAAAAAATGAAGGTGAAAAGTGTCGGTTTCAGTGAAAAACGGGAGCATGACCTGGTGGAAAGAAGGAGAGAAAAGAAGTGGAAGAGAAGAAAACAAGGTCTTGAATGGAAGCCAATCACTTCAAGGACCTGAACTTGGCCACAGAATTATTTGAAAAAATGTTCTTATACACACAGGGAGGAGAAAAAAAAGTGCTGGTTAAAAAAAGATAGAAATAGAGGGGGAGGTGAGGAAACAGACTGAGAAGTAAGGATAAATAAGAATAGAAGAATAGAATAGAAATATACTTTATTAATCCCCAAGGGGAAATTTGTTGACATAGTAACACCGATAAACTGAACACAATAAAATATAGATATAAGAAAGAAAGTGACTGTGCATAAAGTATAGTATGCAAAGTGAAATATAAAATACAAAATAAAATAAAATATATATGTATATATACAATATATATGTAAATACAGCAATGTAAAATAAAATATATATAAAATATATATATATAAATATAGACAGTGTGCAAAATGCAAAGGGTGTGTATGTGTGTAGTGTAAATGAAATACAATTAAATTAAATGTGTGCAGTGCAGATCAACAGTGTAAGTATGAATGTGAATATGTACAGTGAGTTATTGCAAGTTTCTGGCAGGAGGTGCTTTGTTATAAAGCCTCATGGCCGTTGGTAGGAATGTTCTCCTCTAGTGTTCCTTATAAAATGGAATTATGAAAAAATAATACTGAAGGGTGGAGTTTTAGCCTCCACGCAACAACTGACCTGTTTCCAAATAATCACCGGGGGGAAAATATAAAAAAATTCCCAGAGAAAAAAAGAACAGTTTTCACACTCGAGCGCACAAAGGGAAGGACCGGCTCAGAGATGAGACGCTTGGCCGCATTATACTGCCCCACTTAAATCTTACTTTCAATTCACTAAATGTGCTATTTGACTTGGCAGAGGAGCCGCTGCGTCCCGCGCGGCAGCAGGAGGCTCACCGGGACTTTGCCAAGACGTCTGCAGCCTCGCCGAACAGCCTTCACCTTGGCGAGCGCGTGACCTTAGACGTCGTGGGTGGCTCCGCTCGGGGGGGGGGGGGGGGAGAAAATAACATTAATCCGCAGATGAAGTTCAGCTTCTAATTTTAATGCTCCCCTTGAGAGCACTTACAATACACAGGAGGGAGAATAGACAAGAAGACCGCACGATCAACTCGTATACACTGTGAAACCAAAATAATGTAAAGTTATTAGAGGAGTGGAAAAATCCAATAAAACCTCTGAGTGAGAAAGCCTATTATTCCACTTCTCTAAAACAATAAATCAGCGGTTATTATGGGGACTTGTCAACCGAAATGAATTTCTAACCTCAAAAGCTTTATATTCAACACAAGCAATTAAATTTGGATACAGCTGATTCCACATTTGGCTTTGAGATATTCAAACCATAAACTGCTTCATCTAAAAAAAAAAAAAAAGAAGCATGGCTTTACATTGTCGAGCTGTGTGCCAATCCCATTGGAAGCATCACGTATTATTTTTTCCATTTTACACAGGGAAGCTTACACAATTTTCCAAAATGTCATCATCTTCCCATTAAATACAAAATAATGTAATTGTGTGTCGTTTCATTTACAGCGCGGTTCAGGATGAGTTCAGGAGAACGTGAAAACACAATGAAACTTCTATGTCAACGTCTCTATTTAGAAATAGAAATAGAATTATACTTTATTTACCTCAAGGGGAAATTTGTTGACATAGTAGCACCGATAAACTAAACACAATAAAATATAAATATAAGAAAGAAAGTGACTGTGCATAAAGTATAGTATGCAAAGTGAAATATAAAATACAAAATAAAATATATATGTATATATACAACATATATGTAAATACAGCAATGTAAGATTAAATAAAATATATATAAAATAAATAAATATATATATATATATATATATATATATATATATATATATATATATATATAAAAAATATATATATAAAAATATAAATAAATAAATATATATATATATATAATATATATATATATATATATATATATATATATATATATGTGCACAGTGTTTGCCAAAGATTCATGCCACTGTGTTTGAGAGGTCTAGACTCAGAGGACGACTCTAGACACCCTTCAAAAAAAAAAAAAGGAACAATCCATGCTAGCCAATATGATAAACCTGTAGGGAGGAGCCAGAGACACCCAGCTCCATGAAACACTCACAACACAAGTCTTCCCTTCTTAAACTCACAGGAATGTGAAATATGAGGTACCCCACACCATCCTCCCCATGGCCCGCGCTGAGAAAATAAAAGAGAATTGAAACATGGAGACGGGGAGAGATGTTGCGAGGAGGACAGGAAGAGAGGATGAGGAATTATATACCAGGGCCTGAAGACTCATTTTGAGGTTGGATTTAGAGAAATGGTGTCTGGCAGCGCTCTGAGGGTCAAGCCCTGCAGGCCTGCAGCTCCAGCGGCCATCTTGGCAGCGACTCCCCGGTGCAGTAAGAGGGGGGGGGGGATTGTTTTACAAGGTGCACCCGTCTGCCAGAACACTTCATTTCCTCTTTTCCACTGTTGCACCAATTAAACTTCTCTTCGTTCGGACGGTTTATCTTTGAAATGCATCACTCAGACGATGACCAACGAAAACATCCTCATGATTAAGAGCAGGAATCAGGACTTCCTTTAGTGATATTTACGATTAGGATGAGGATAGTCAGTCGGATAATCAATAGTGTATGCTGAGAGATAGAGAGAGAGAGAGAGAGAGAGAGAGAGATCCTTTTGTTCCTCCTCCATATTTTGAATGTAAAGGAACGACCTCAGATTCATTTCCAATAAACAAGATGATTCAAATAATCATTGTGACATATTTTGCTCTCATTCTCTTTTCATATTTCTTTGTCTCTCTCTCTTGTTCACACACACACACACACACACACACACACACACACACACACACACACACACACACACACACAGACAGACCACACACACACGGTGGACTCCCCCACCACGGAGCCTCCTACATGGGAAGAGTTCGAGCCATGAAAGGCCCACGGTGTTGATCCAGCCAATAAGCTGACCATTTGGGTCAATTTATTAAGGAAAAGCTTCTTTTTTTTTCAAATGTGATCCTCGTGTGTGATGGAAAGCCTTCCGACAACTCCATCCCATCCACGTCTCTGTGGTTCTTGGCATGGTCGCCTTGCAGAAACTCTAGAAGTGTTATTACAGATATGTAGTGGCCTACAATAGGAAATCAGTTCAAACAAATGTGTAAATCTGGGTCAGAGGAAGAGTAGTGGGGGGGGGAGGGTCTGAATGATGTACACCAGATAGAACTATCTCTAGGAAGACAGAGGAATGACACCACGAGGGTCAGAGCACAACTCAACGGCTGATCAGTGAGACGTCTCAGACCCATCTGGGATGGATTTCTGTTTCTGTTCCACGCGAGCTGAAACCCAAAACTCAGATCAGATCTGAATGCTGCAGCGATAATAGCTGAATATTCATTTTGGTGCGAGCGGAAGACAAACATTCCCGTTCTTAATGACTTCTCCGGGGAGGAAGTTCATTACACAAGGTTGTTACGCCACACGGCCCCGTCGCCCGAGAGGTCGGAGGAGGGTCACGCTGCTAACGTTAGCAACTAAGACCACTGACGACTAGTTTAGTGACACCTCCTGCATGAAATGGAATTACTTTGAAAGAACGGGTAGACAAGTGACATCAGTAAGACTTCAGGCAGCTCATTAACACTGACCGTGTTTACATGCATTTGAATAACTGGCTTAGGGCCGATTCATACTTCGGCGTTTTCAGAAAAACGGACGGATACGCAAGCTTTTTCACCCCTTGCGTGCGTCTACACAAGCCTACACAAGCCTACACAAGCCTGCAAGGCTGTGATTGGTCTGATGACTACTTCCTTTCTGGAGTCTCACATTTCCGGTTTTCATAGCATAATACCGCCCTTTTTAAAAGCAAAGTTAAACCCAAGACGATCTTTTTAAAAAGATTAACGCTATTGAGGAGCTGCTAAGCGAGGAAGTCAGGAGGTATGAACACCTCTATAACCCGTCGATGGCGGGTTATAAGGACGCGCAGATGGCCTCAAATTCGTGGAGGGAGATCTCCTCCAACGTGGTTTTGGCGGTGGACCTGTGCCTGAAAATGTGGAGGAAACTGCGCGACAAATATGTCCGCGAGAAGAAGGCGATGCAGGGCAGAAGTGGTGATCCTGGGAGAAAGATCTCTCCTTCTCCCTTTTTTGTATCGCTTTCCTGGTTGGGCGTGCACATAAAGCATTCATATTCATTTTCCACCACTTAATAATCCATTCATATCGATGTGAATCAATCAATACTAATACAACTTAAACTGTGATGCGTTTTAGTTTCATTTCGCAATTTATTTAGTGTATAATCCATAGCAGCTGCCTTAAAACACGTTTTTTTTCCATTGTCCCGCTGCAATTAATGCCCCGACGTCCGAGCCCGACCTGAGCCCGAGTATGATTTCTAAATATTTTGTCGGAGACGGCCTGGCTGGTCGGGTCCAGTTGGAAGAGGTAAGGAGATATGAACATTTATACAACCCCAATGATCTCGGTTGCCATCCTTCACTGTGTGTGTGGACAACAAGACCTGGTAAATAAATAAACCAACGACTTCCACACACAAAGACGTCATTCTCTATGTCGTCTTCGACAAAAAACGTTACTCCACCTATTGTTCGGGCGGTGAATTGCTTTGCAACACGCGCAACCCTTTTAGGAACTATGAATTGAAACGAGCAATTTACACAAACAATTACACAACGATTTACACAACGATTTACGCTGTTGTAGAAGTATGCTCCAGCCTTTAGTTGGACTGAAATTGAATTATCCGTTTCATGTAAACACCTTTGTTCGACTATGTGCGGTCCGACTACGATCCGATCAACACCCCTGGATAACTCGATCCGATCCGGTTGATAATCCGACTATCGCGACATGTAAAGGTGAATTGGATTAGGAACCGGACTTTGCATCTTTGCAAGCGTAAATGGCCGTATCACCACGAGTTGTAATGAAAACAGCGCACCCTATCGTATCGGAGGTGACATGCTTTCGGCCAATGATTCAAATTACTCACTGCCATGTATATTGGGATAACAGCAGATCCAAAGATAGCATAGACCGACTAAAGCAAGATTCAAATTATACCATCATGTAAACACACTGAGTGACACTTTACAAATATACTGTTTGAAGAAAATACAAATTGTTATTACCACATTGTTCCCACTTTTCTATTCTCTTTTTTTAATTTATTTTTTTAACATTATCTCAAAAATACTAGTTTATTTCCATATTGTTCCCGCTTTTCTATCATTTAAAAAAAAATGGTTTAATAATATCTCAAAAATACTAATATTTACTACCAGATTGTTCCCACGGTTCAATCCCTTGACAGCAACTTGTTTGATGCCCACACATGCTGCCTTGCTCAAGGACACATGTACGTAGGTTCGATCTCTCAGGCCAATTATTCAGAATCAATTGATTAGTGTTGTACTTATTGGTTCAATACACAAGGGTGACCCCCATATTAGCCTGGTTTGGGTTTAAGGAAAACAACATGAACAACATGTGTGTCCTCAGCGCTAATCCAAGCTATTGGAATGTCAGGGCTCATGAGAAATCCTTGCCACAATGTTTATTTTGAAAAATAAAAGTTGGAATTGTTGAGAAAGAAGTTGGCAGTTAAAGCAAAATCATTTGAGTAATTACTGTCATATTTCTGGGTGTGTATACACACACACTGGAGATGCACATGTGTGTGCTGTATTTCATGGAGAACACATTAAAAACAGAGTTATATTTCAAAATAAAAAGAATTCTGGTACGGCTTCTCGAAGCATCTCCCACTGTAACTGGCATGTGTACTGTATGTCTGTTTTACAGACGGAAGGTGTGTATGTGTGTGTACTGTATCTCTATATGTGTGTGTGTGTGTGCATGTGTGCGTGTGTTTCTAGGAAAAACACTGTAGCTGTAGTCGCACACTGTTCTGTACACTGATTGATGGTTGCTGTCCATGCAGGCCTACATTTTTGAGTGGATTGGAGTCATAGCACATGAGCAAACACAAGATGGAAGACTGTGGAACTCTCCATTACAAAGAATAGCAAGACTCCCTGCACCCCATACACAGTTTGCAGAGAAACACACACACACACACACCACACCCACAGATCCACTTCCCCACCTCCAGTGCTTGAAGATCTACCTGCCAGCTGCTGCCAGTCGCAGGGAAAGATGGGCTTTGTTGGTTTTGTGAAGCCCACCGACAAGACCCCCCTGGAGACTGCAGGTCTCCAGTAAAACACAAGCCTCAGCCTTATCCACTCCGCCGCACAGGCAATCTGTTTCCTATATTGCCAGCCTGTATCACTGTACTATGCACTATAGAACAGCAATTGAGCAGGAAATTAAGTTAGGGGATCGGTATTTGGCGGAGGAGAACGAGCTGGTTCGGTCTTCCCTCTCCACATACAAGGATCATTAAATATCACACGACGTTCCTGATAAATTCCTTCTCCTCCTCCTCCTCCTCCTTTCTGCCGTTCCCATCAACACTCCTCCCCTCTTCATACCCTCTTCTCGGTCTTTCTGTCTCTTTTCTTTCTTCCTCAATTTCTCTCTCATCAGCTGCTCGTTTCCGTCTCGTCTCGTCGTGTGTGAAACTAAACATCCTAATGGATGTTTGAACAGCTTGAGACGCGTCGGCCTGGGAACTACCTCCCCGCGACAGGGAGCTCCGGCGGGGGATTGAGACCGACCGAGGGAAACGTAGGGGACGTAATGTTTCCCCTTCTTCTTTGTTTAGTTCTCCTCGTCTCTTAGTTCGGTCTATCTACACTACCGTTCAAAAGTTTGGGGTCACCCAACAAGACAATTTTGTGTTTTCCATGGAAACTCACTTTTATTTATCCATTGAATTGCAAAATGAATAGAAAATATAGTAAATACATTGACAAGGTTAGAAATAATGATTTTTATTTTAAATATGAATTGTGTTCTTCAGACTTCAAGCTCAAAAGGAAGGCCAGTTGAAAAGCTTCTCTGACCAGCATAACTGTTTTCAGCTATAACAAAACGGTTTTCTAAAATTCTAATCCTAAATTTCCCTCGGGATTAATAAAGTATCCATCTATCTCTATCTATCTATCTATCTATCTATCTATCTATCTAATCCTCTGTTAGTCTTCTAAGGCAATAACACAATGTGCCATTAGAACACTGGAGATGGGCCTCTATACAACCGTGTAGATATTTTTTTTTAAACAGGTGTTTCAACCTAGAATAGTTATTTACCACGTTAATAATGTATAGAGTGCATTTCTTAATAATGTAATGTTATCTTCATTCAAAAAAACATGATTTTCTTTGAAAAATAAGGACATTTCTAAGTGACCCCAAACTTTTGAACGTTGGTGTACATGCGTGTGAATTCACTGTATATCTGATGTGTGTCCAACGTTGGTTTTAAGGCTTTTCTTTGAAAAATAAAGACATTTCTAAGTGACCCCAAACTTTTGACCGGTAGTGTATTTTCTCTCATTATTTATACCCCCACACAAACAGACGTGTATTGGTTTGATTAGCAGATGTGGAGGATACCTTTTCTGACTTGTTTCCATCCACTCCTGTCTAATGTTCTTCCAACTGTTTCCATTGAGCGACCGTGTTCTGGTGTTAGAAGTTAATGAGACGAGGGAAAGAGAGCGAGAGGTCAGGGCGCCACTATTCAGAACCGACAGCGGCGCGGTGGTCGCTCTGGAGAGACGACTGGACGCCAGCGAACGCTCAGCAGCTCTTTTCTTTTTACTCCCATCTCAACCCTGTTTTATTTTCTGGCACAAAAAAGGACTTTTTGTTTCATTTATTAACTTCTTAATCATGAACCTCATTATCAAACTAATAATTAACTTTTCTTTTAAATTACTTTTCGGTTCATTTTGGGTATTCAAATGCCCCACATCGTAGTAATGAAATGTGTGTTCATAGAAGACATTGCTTCCTCTTCAAACGTTGCATGTTCCAGTGGACCGCAGCTTATTTTGTGCTGGATACATTAATACGAAAC
Organism: Liparis tanakae; assembly: GCA_036178185.1. Classification (NCBI taxonomy): domain Eukaryota; kingdom Metazoa; phylum Chordata; class Actinopteri; order Perciformes; family Liparidae; genus Liparis; species Liparis tanakae. The sequence goes on along the minus strand of CM070094.1, from coordinate 24,362,564 downwards.
ATTTCGTAATGCTAAAATGATAACTTTAACCTAACTAACATATCTATATTTGTGTTTCTTAATATTTAATTTGGCTTACAACTGAAAATGTTTGTTTACACAAGTAAAGATGTGGATCATGTGTAAACAGTTATTCCCTATACAGGGTTCGTACACATGACCAGTGGAATTCCAGGACTTTTCCAGGATTTTTCCAGGACTTTAAACCAAATTTCCAAATGACCAAACTGAAATCTCGGTGTGTACATGAAAACCTTTTGAAAATGTAGTAGTAGTCAAACAATGAGAATTACAAAGCATACAATACACCTTAAATGAAACATGAGAGACACTAGTTTGATTAAAAGAATAAACATTACTATACATGTTTATTCTTAGAAACACTTATATAAATGTTTATTCTTTTAATCAAACTATTATCCTTTATGTGCAAATCCATCTGTTTGGACTTGGCGTATGCCGGCTTATAATTTGAGTCTTCCTTTCAAAAACATATGAATTATTTTAAACTCAACGTAAATGAACATGTGAATATAACAAATTTCCATGACTTTTCCAAACCTTTTGTGATTTAAGTTTTTTCCAGGACTTTCCCATGACTTTTTCATGACTTTAAACCAAATTTCCATGACCAAACTGAAATCTCGGTGTATACATGACATGTTTTTAGAGTAGAGTATTCAAACAATGAGAATTACAAAGCATACAATACACCTTAAATGAAACAAGTGAATGAGAGACAATAGTTTGATTAAAAGAATAAAACATTTTATACATGTTTAATCTTAGAAACACTTATATAAATGTTCATTCTTTTAATCAAACTATTATCCTTTATGTGCAACTTGGCGTATGCCGGCTTATTTTTTGAGCGTCTTCCTTACAAAAACATATGGATTATTTTAAACTCTGCATAAATGAACATGTGAATATAACAAATTTCCATGACTTTTCCAAACCTTTTGTGATTTAAGTTGTTTTCATGACTTTTCCAGGCCTGGAAATGACCATTTTAAAAATTCCATGACTTTTCCAGGTTTTCCATGATCGTACGAACCCTGCCTGTAATTGCCCGCCATTTTTTTTATGTATTTTTAAAAACGTGAAAGCGAGACGCTGGCGTCCCCGATCCGTCCAGAGAGACAGCAGCAGACATTAGAAACACGCTCACGGGGACAAAGAGCTTTTACTGCCACCGTCTCCGGTTAATCAGGAGTGTTGACAGCTAAATTAACAAGTGCTACAAGCACCATTACATTTGGCTCCTGCTTGTGTTACAACAGATAGATATACCAATACACTGGTGGACAGATAATCACAAACAAATCAATACCTATAAATAAACGAATGAAAAGAAGAAGAAAAATATTGCTCTCGAGGTGAATGCATGACCACCTGGAACACACACACACACACACACACACACACACACACACACACACACACACACACACAGCACTCAAGTCCCGGGCGGTGGTCAAGTTAGTGGGAGGCAGTGGGAGAGATAAGGCGCCAACCGGGTCTAAATCCCTCCTGAAGCCGTCCTGATGGACAGACAGGCCCCCGGTAACAATGCGGCGGCTTGTGAGCGCGGCAGCTGATGGAAAGATACCCTGGCATTTGCCGTGTTAAGAAGTGGCCCTTAAAGATTTCACACTTCCAATTTCTTTGAATTATCTGCCATCTCCAGCCGTCACTCAGGCCCCGACTATCTCAGACTCTCGCTCGCCGAGGCGGCGGGCGGGTTATTGACGGAGCAATAACCCGCCCGGAGAAAAAACACGAGTCAAACAACACGGCGTACAACTCTCAACGCCAAGCGAGCACACGGGCGGACGCTCCGCTTTACCGCGTAAAACACTCTGATTCACATAATATATGGGGCATAGATTGAGAACAGTGAACAGGGTTCGTACACATGTTGACCGATGGATTTCCAGGACTTCTTCATGACTTTAAAACAAATTTCCATGACCAAACTGAAATCTCGGTAAAAACATGAGAATTACACAGCATACAATTTACGTTAATCGGAATCAGAATCGGTTTTATTGGCCAAGTAGGTTTGCACAAACAAGGATTTTTTCTTGGTAAAGTGACTCAAATTGTACATTACAACACAAAACAATACAAAACAAGACAAAAACAAGACACAACACACAACAACATAACAACAAAAACAGTGCAGTACAAAACAAACAGTGCAAAACAGTTGAACGGTTTAAGAGTTTTTTTTTTCTTTTTTATGAAACAAGTGAATGAATGAGAGACAATAGTTTGATTAAAAGAATAAAACATTTTATACATGTTTAATCTTAGAAACACTTATATAAATGTTCATTCTTTTAATCAAACTATTATCCTTTATGTGCAAAACCACCTGTTTGGAATTCCAGGACTTTTCCATGACTTTAAACCAAATTTCCAAGACCAAACTGAAATCTTGGTGTGTACATGAAAACCTTTTGAAAATGTAGTATTCAAACAATAAGAATTACAAAGCATACAATATACCTTAAATGAAACATGAGAGACACTAGTTTGATTAAAAGAATAAACATTACTATACGTGTTTATTCTTAGAAACACTTATATAAATGTTTATTCTTTTAATCAAACTGTTTTCCTTTATGTGCAAATCCATCTGGTTTGGACTTGGCGTATGCCGGCTTATAATTTGAGTCTTCCTTTCAAAAACATGAATTATTTTAAACTCGACGTAAATGAACATGTGAATATAACACATTTCCATGACTTTTCAAAAACTTTTATGATTTAATGATTTACTTTTCCAGGCCTGGAAATGACCATTTAAAAATTCCATGACTTTTCCAGGTTTTCCACGTGCGTCTTTGTGCCGTACGCACGTCACTACGGGGTGACATGGAACTTTGTGCCAACATAGCGGAGCAGCTCGCGTATCTCCGTCTCCTCGTTGGCGGCGTGCGGCACAATAGACGTGTTGAGTTCCACCGTAGGCGGCGCTGACAGCCGCCGCCGCCATGACACTGAACAGACTGCTTATCAGATCTGTAACGGTTTGATCTGCTTGCTGTTTCCGACAGGCCGGGATAGAAATATCACAACATCCCCATTACCCTCAGCATTCAGAGCGTCGTGCACAGCCGGCGCGCTCTATGAATTATTAAAAGCAGACAGATTACGCTGCGAGGCTGGAAGTCCAGAGGCGTGCCGCAGATGCTGCCGAGCAAAACGGTAACATCAGAAGTGTGTTTTTGTTCTTTTTGTTCTTTCTTTTTTTTTTTAAAGAGAGGGGCCTTTTTTCTTTTTTAAGGAGGTCTGCATCATATTAGAGAGGGTGGCTATTCCGGGGGAAAAGGAAATGGTAGGTGTGGTTTGGACATGTGTGCGTTGGTTCACTGTCTAGAAGACTGGGTGGGTGCAGCCCGGCTGAAGCCAGGCAACTCTATTATTATCCAAGCATTTATTTATTCTTGTATTTATTCATGCACACATTTATTTATTTATTCATGCATTTATTTATACATTTATCTAAGCATTTATTTATTCTTGCATTTATTTCTACATTTATCCAAGCATTTATTTATTATTGTATTTATTCATGCATGCATTTATTTATTTATTCATGCATTTATTTATACATTTATCTAAGCATTTATATATTCTTGCATTTATTTCTACATGTATCCAAGCATTTATTTATTCTCGTATTTATTCATGCATGCATTTATTTATTTATTCATGCATTTATTTATACATTTATCTAAGCATTTATATATTCTTGCATTTATTTATACATTTATCCAAGCATTTATTTATTCTTGTATTTATTCATGCATTTATTTATTTATTAATACTTAAGTCATTTTAAGTCCTCCATACATACATACACCCTAAAAGCCTCTCTCTCTCTCTCTCTCTCTCCCTCTCTCCCCCTCCCTCCCTCCCTCCCCCCGGAGTGACGGGCTGAGACATTAAGACAGGCGTTTTAATTAACTGTGCCACTCTTCCACCTGCTGCCCTCAATATGCTCCGGCCCAGGCAAGCTGTCTCTCATGCCACCGACTCTCTTGCTCTCCTTTGGCTCTATCTTTCATCATTTTTTTTCAACACTTTTTTTCCGTTCCTCCTCTCCTTTTCTTTCCAATTTTCAAATCTCACCCTCCATCACTCCGACTCGCTCTCCATAACCTCTCGTTTCTCTCTCTCTCTCTCTCGCGCGCATCCCTCCGCAGTTTGACCCCAATAAATGAAAACTCATACCAATAGATAAGGCAATTCCATGAGGCTCAAATGACAGAATTAGTCAATTTCTTCTTCTTTTTTTTTTAAACTTGCAGAGAATTAATTCTTACATGTGTCCTGTTCTACTGACCCTCTTACTCCCCCCCCGCCCCCCCGCCCACACATACAGTGCACACACTCTCACGCTCTTCAAATCTATCTGGTAATTCAGCTCGGCCCAACACTCATCAGGCTATTCATTACGGCCTGATTGGAGATGGATATTTCTGCTCCCTCGTGACAGAATGGCGCTAGGGATCAAACCGGGGACATCACCGGATATAGACGAGCAAATGCGACACACAGCTGCTTGTGTGTGTGTGTGTGTGTGTGTGTGTGTGTGTGTGTGTGTGTGTGTGTGTGTGTGCGTCTCTACACTTGGACATGTGTGTGAATGTGTGCTAATAATGTTTTGTATTAATATGTGTAAATGTATACTGGGCGGTTTAGGAACTCTCATTTAGTGCCGTGAATCCCACCGTTTAATCATTCACATCATAAATTGAGAATGAATTCAAACAGAACGGAGCAACAAATGATCCACTTTTAGCACTCTACTTAAATTGTATTACACTTTTAACGGGGTTAATAACAGACGGCATTGGGAACACGAGAAAACGCCTCAACGCCGTGTTGTATTAAAAGGATTGATGTCCCTCCCTCCAGAATTAAAGCCAGGTTTCCTGAAGATACAGCTCACGTTTACAAATGACCACGCGGCGGCTCCGGGACGGGGCCCCCCGCGTCACCGCCGCATGCAAGAAGACGGCAACGGGGGCCGATCCGTCAGCCGGGCGAGGACGAGTGGCTTTGAAGTTCTCTGCATGGAGGTGAGAGAGCAGCCATGGCCTCAACCTCCGTGTTGATGTAGCCGCACCGGCCCTGGGAGAGATCCTAATGAGTTGTGCGAATAGGTGGACACCGCAGAACACACACACACACACACACACACACACACACACACACACACACACACACACACACACACTCGCAGGGCTGCGTGAGGGCTGAGACGCACGCCGAGGACGTACACCGGGTTCTTACACATTTTGACCAATGGATTTACAGCAGCCTTGCAGATACCTGGAGAAGAGACACGATTTGTCCTCCCCCCCCCCGGAGTTTTATCACTCGCCCGTCATTTCCGGTCCGGTACTTTCACAATAAAAGTCCTGTCTATTATTGTCTGTATTAAAGTCACTTTCACAATAAAAGTCCCTTGTTATTGTAAGTCAGGTCATGGATTTCAACCGGCTTCGTCGATCTATAATACTAACATACAGTCACTCTCATGAACATACATTCATTCTTTCCATTCACATTTGCATAGAGTAAACATTACCCCTATGCTTCATAACACATTAATAACAATATCAATATTCTCCCTAATGTTTTCTATTATAATATCTTTCTATATGTATTCATTTAAAACATAAGACCTCTGCAGATGTTATCAAAATAAACTATTACAACCTAACAGTATTGAGAGTGCCGGCTTATATCTCGAGCGTCTTTCGGCGTAAATAACACATTTCCATGACTTTTCCAAAACTTTTATGATTTAAGTTTTTTCCATGACTTTTCCAGGCCTGTAAATGACCGTTTTGAAATTCCATGACCTTTCCAGGTTTCCCGTGCCCGCGTATCGAGGTCGAGGTGGTGGAGATGTGATCTGTGTCTGCGTGTGATGCACCGATGGACTTAGTAGATGCAGAAGAGGCCTGCGTTGCACCGCGCTGACCGATACAAGCAGAGGCTCACCCGTCAGAAGCAGGCTGTGCCAGCATCCCGCAGCAATGTCTCTCAGCGGCGAGCGGGGGGGCGCCACTTCCTCTGGGAGGAGGACGTTCCTCTCCGTGTTGCCACACGCGCGTCCACAGCCCCACTGGAACAAACGTCCGTCGCCTGCACGTCGATAAACAACGTTTACAATACGGGAATAAACATATTCACATGATTAGGAGATTAGTTCTGTTCACTAATATATAAAGGAGTATACAGAGACTGTAAGTAGCTCACAATGATGCTTTTAGATTGCTGCTCAGGGTTCTTACACATTTTGACCGATGGATTTCCAGGACTTTTCCATGACTTTTCACCAAATGTCCATGACCAAACTGAAATCTCGGTATAAACATGAAACATTTATAACATTTTACGTATTGATTGCGTAGGCCGGCTTATATTTTGAGCGTCTTTCTTTAAAAATCACATTAATTATTTCAAACTCGGCGTAAATGAACATGTGATTTTAACAAATCTCCATGACTTTTCCAAAACTTTTATGATTTAAGTTTTTTCCATGACTTTTCCAGGCCAGGAAATGACCATTTTAAAATTCCATGACTTTTCCAGGTTTTCCATGACCGTACGAACCCTGCTGCTTCATGTGCCTAGGTGGCACAGTGCTAGTCAGTTGTTTGTGTCTAAGCACGTACCAACCTGTGAGGCGCTCTTGAGACCATTGATGTATGGTTTCATGTGTCGACTGGACAAATCTGAGAACTGTATAGTAGAGGCTCTGGCCAACCCTCTAAAGAGCTGCTATCCATTTACTTCAAACTTAAGACTACATTGGCACAAAAGTCTTCATACTTTTTAATGCACTGTATTATGTATGTTGTATCTTCTTGTTTTCTCTCTTTTTTATAGTTGTATGTCTGTTATTTTATATGGAACTTGGCGTCTGAAATAATAAATAAATATATACAGTTCTGCTTCTAGGTAACATTTAACTCTCCTATTACCTTTGGGGTCAATTTGACCCCATTCAATGTTTAACGTCACTAAAGAAAAGGAATGACATCATTTGTTTCTTGCTTCATATTTCATGACTTTGGGACAACTGGGAAAACATTAAATTCACATGATGATATGTTTTCACTATCCTGAACACAACTTATACGCATCGGTCAATTTGACCCCAGGCTGTTTTTCACTGTGTAAAACATAAGAAATATAAACTGTTTTATTTATTTAAAGGGATATTTAGGTGGTCAACAAACAAACATAAAGTACCTGACACTTAAACTTGGGAAACAATATTAATTCTAATCATTTCCTGGAGGTTTTAACTGCTGTGGTCAAAAAGGGTAAACAATGTTATGAAATCTGAAGGTAACAGGAGGGTTAAGATAGCTGAGCTCTCACGTCCAAAACAAATGAAGAGCATCAAAGGTCCTGTCATGTAAAATGGCCGCTATGCGACACCAGCTGGTGGAAGATGTTTTGGCCTCTGTGCTTTCCCTCGGTTAAAGTAAAGCAGGGGCCTCTAACCCCCTGGAGCTCCCATTGCCTCCTCCTCCTCTTCCTCCTGCAGCGCCCTGGAGCTCCTATTGCCTCCTCCTCCTCCTCCTCCTCCTCCTGCAGCCCCCAGGAGCATGCTGTCCTTGTTGTGCTGCTGCTGCTGCTGCTGCTGCATGGGGCCTCTGGTGATAAATTATGGATGCAATGCAAAAGCTGTAAAATTTGTTGTATCTTCCATTATCTTCATGTTAAAGGCCACAAAAGCTCTTCAGTGAAGTCAGCCATTAAGAAATGACAGGTATTGCTATCAGGCTTCTTTATAGCCTATTACCTGCAATGACAGCAGCTGCTGCTGCACCACTGTACGGCCTATCACATTATTTGCAGCTAAAGTCAGCTACTGTGTCATTTCGCCTCATTTTCTTGACAGTGCTATCATAAATCCATTGAGCTGCAGGGGAAACTGTCGACTACCTCGATTATCTTCATAGCCTGAATGAATTCTGAAATGTATGTAACAGGCAATGACTGTTATGGATCAGGAGCCAGGGCCATCTTCCCGCTAACTCTGTCTCCCCCCCCCTGCTTGTCTCTCTCTCAGGAGATGAGCCGATCCAGGGCTCCAGGGCTCTGGTACCCGCATAAAATTGAGTAAAGTAGGTGAACTTTGAAGCACACGGTGACAGCCAATGAGAAGTGACGTCAGCTTCATTTCTTAAAGACAATGTCCAGCCTTCTACGGGATGAGAAGTCTGCTGTCATAGGTGCAGGGTCAAAGATGATGAAAAAGAGAAAGAATTGTAACAGACAACTAGAAACGATAATAGAGTCATTATCCGATGTTATGTGAACATGTTGATTGGATGGTGTGTATCATAGTCAGGGTTCTTACATATTTTGACTAATGGATTTCCAGGACTTTTCCATGACTTTAAACCAAATTTCCACGGCCAAAGTGAAATCCCGGTATAAATATGAACAATTTAGAAAATGTTGTGCATTTTTAAGCGTCTTTCTTTAAAAAAAACACATTGATTACTTCAAACTCGGCGTAAATGAACACGTGATTATAACAATATTTACATGACTTTTTCAAAACTTTTATGATTTGAGTTTTTTCTATGACTTCTCCAGGCCTGGAAATTTCCATTTAAAAATTCCATGACTTTTCCAGGTTTTCCATGACCGTACGAACCCTGCATGGTGCATTATTGTACCTGTCAGTGCAAGATTGTGGTTGGCCCCACAGGTGACCTTCGACACGCGGCCCTCCAACTCCACAAAGCGAGGGATGACCACATTTTCTTGAGAACCGCTGCCGATTTGTCCGTAGTCATTCTGCCTGTTGGGAGAAGAACGTAAACACGTCGTTAAAATACCGTTTTCATCATATTTTATTCTACACGCAACATCGTTTCAAAGCACGCGGAGATATTACACGACTTTCCAATTTCTATAGGATAAAAATAAAAAATCCAATCAATTCAACTTTGCGGTGAGCAGCTTCCACTGGGAACTGTGGAGCATGTGCGCTTCCTCCCATCGCCACGAATCCCCTTTGTGACAATAACGAGACACAGAAGCGAAACACCTCGCTAACTAATTAGACTCTCAGGCTGCAGTCTGACAAAATAAAAAAAGAGAGGAGTGCTTGAAGGAAGACTCGCTCTCCCGCAATTTGCATCTGCCACTTTTTACTGCATCTGTTCCAAGTGCCATTCAACGCTCTCGTCCTCCTTTTGTCGGGGAGTGTTGAGCCCCAACTATTTAAGCTCACCTCCTACCTACCCGGAGCTTTGTTCCTGCTCCTCTGCAGACCAGTAATGAGCCAACCGCCACAAAACCGCCAGGAAATTAATGACTCATTACGGATGGGGGCCTAGACCGCGGCACAGCCTCTCCCACTCCTCCGCTCCACCCCACATGCAATTCTCTCCCTCTTCCCCTCTTTCTCTCTCTCGCTCTCATCCCGTCCGCCCATACAGAAAGAGCCCAACACCTCCCTATCAATTAGAGCCTATTACAGGGCTCCCATGCTAGCAGGGCAAATAAAGAAGGCCTTCACAGCTCAAGAGTGTGTGCAGCAGAGATTGGGCGGGTTGAATGAGGAGCCTTAAGGTGCTCCTTTCACACCCTTGCCCTTATCCATTGTGCCGGTGTGCAGAGCCCCCTAGGAGAAACGTGCAGGCCCCAAAAAGACTTCGGCATGGAAATAAGTCAAGGGAGGGATTCTTGGTCACACCTTTTTTCCCTTTCCGTGCACGACAGCGTCAAATGATATCACAACTAGTCCTCGAGGACAGCAGCGTGGTCACCGTGGCCCTCCTTTAAATAGTGTGAGGAAAAAAGATGGCAGGATATGAATGTAGTCATACCATCTGTGTGTGTATTCAGCTTCCGCCGGAAACTGAAAACGCACCTTTTCCGACTATATCTGGATTAAAATACAGATTAGCACTTCAGTGGCTCTTAAATATCTCTTATTGTGGTACTTTTGTAGTTTGACTATGTTGAGGAAATGTTACTTTCTGTATTCTTGTTGTTCTTAGTTTGTACTCTAGGTTGGAATGCACTTATTGTAAGTCGCTTTGGAATAAAGCGTCTGCTAAATGACATTTAATGTAATGTATTCATGGAATTACAGATATGATTAAGATAAAGCAAATGGTGGACAAGCACCTACACATACACATTCATGTGGTTATTGATTTCTCTTAGTTTTACTCTGTTTTACCCTCCGTTGCATTTCCCAAGGCAATACCTACTTATACACTGTTGGTCTTTGTTCAGAGCAACAAAAAAAATTCAGTTCTACATTGCCAGCATTTTAGAATATCTTTCCTTTCCTCTCTCTCTCTCTCCCTCCCCCCCCCCTATAGGAAATGTATCAGCCTTTCATTGGAGCATGCGATGCTCATTGGCTTTTGAAACTGTGGTGCATTTCAAGGCAATCCCTCCGAGAGTGAATGGGTGAGATCACATGGGTTTGAGGTGGTTTAGAATGGCAAATCCTGCTGAAAGTGTCATTTCCAGCCAGAGACATCAATTTGGTGTGTGAAACCGGGCCCCGGGAGAGTCCGAGAGCCGGGGAGATTCCTGACAAGAGCAGCGGGTCTGGGGATCAACTCGTACTCACCTGGATAAGACAGGAATTTCACAAAGTGCTTCAAACACATGGAGCAACGTGTGAAAGGAGGAGGAGAGGCAGAGACATGATGGGCAATTCAGTGCAGGGAGAATGTGCAAAGAGAGGAGCTCTTTAGTATCATTAATTGTTCTATTATGGTTATAAAAAATGTAAAGTGTGATGACACATTCATATTTATGCCCCCCAAAAACTATTCATTAAAACAAAAGCACACCAGGTTAGAACTGAGGCCACTGCTTGTCCTTTTTGACTTTGATATTATTGTATGTAGTAGTTGTTTGCATGTCAAAAAAATAAAAAAATACACTAAACAGGAGTTGATCAACGGCTCCATCTGGGGAGGATTGTCAAACCTCATAAGTATGGTTAATAGGGAGACATTAAAACACTGACATGTACAATTTGAAAATCTAAATTACACAGAGCGTTATTTCTGGCCTAACATTTTAGTAACTGTAAAACAGTGTACATAGGCAGAAGCATTAACTCTAATATAAAGCCTCAATTAGCTAAGTGAGAGCAAAATGGCTGATAATTATTGTGCCAGCTCATTAGACTTGTTTTGACACTAAAACACTTAAATCACCGCACAGGCATTTAAGCAAGCGCAGATGCAAACACACATATGCAGATGTTCGGCGCGTATTCCCATCATAATGAGGCAGACCCTGCACAGGTTGGGTTTTACTTGTTTAGATGATAAACTAAACCTTTTAACCTGAATTATATAGGGTCTTACTATGATGGAAGTAAAATATAAATCTGCCTGTGGGTGTTAAATGTAATAGCCTCCACACAAAACAAAGAACTGTCATGTCCTAATAAAACACAGGACTAGTTACCGACACACGTTTCAATCATTTTGTTTTACTTCCCGTTTCGTCCCGTGACTGAGACGGCTCTCTTCCAGGAAGAGGGAGGAGCTATGTCTTTCAGGTCTGGCACACCTGGAGCAACACCACCTGAGAGGCATCTCCTAATCAGTGGGCGGGAGATATATATGGAGGACTTAAAAAGATGTAAGCATTTATTTATGTATTTATAGATTTATTAGAGCATTTATTTATACATTAATTTAAGCATTTATTTATTCTTTTATTTATTCATGTATGTATTTATTTATGTATACATTTATCTACGCATTTATTTATTCTTTTATTTATTCAAGCATTTATTTATTAATTTATGTTTACACTTATCCAAGCATTTATTTATTCTTGTATTTATTCATGCATTTATTTATGCATTCATTTATTTATGTATACATTTATCTAAGCATTTATTTATTCTTTTATTTATTAATGCATTTATTCTTTTATTTATTTATGCATTTATTCATACATTTATCTAAGCATTTATTTATTCCTAGATTTGTTCATGCATTTTTTTATTTATACTTAAGTCATTTTAATTCCTCCATACATACTACATACACCCTGAAAGCAGGTGTCTCTTTCTCTTCACCTGAGCGGTGACCATCCTGTGGCATGGTGCCTCAGTGTCGGCCATCGCCATGTTTGTTGTGTATTTTTGTTTGTGTTGTGGTCAGTCAGGGTTAGCTTAGTGTTGTTTTTCATTTCTTCTGTAGGTCAGTGGGATCTTTTGTTTTCTAGTTGGCATTGGGGTTTTGTTTTGTTGTGTTGGCCTTGGAGACCCTGACGCCTTTTTTTTCTGTCTTAGTCTACCTTTGCCTTATCTCTGCTAAATAAATACTCCTTATTCTGCTTGCGTATTCCCCTTTATTGTTCGCCTCCTTTGTTCCCCCTTAGCTGTATCCCTTATTATTGGGATGTTAAGGCCTGTGCACGCCTAGACGACCGAGGGCAGGAGACGGCCAACATAACACAACTCTCAAATAAGTTTCCGTCTTAAGAAAGTATAAAAACTGCTCATACAGAAAGGGAAAACATTGTTTACTCTATTGATTCATGAAAATATTATCGATAAAATGTGTAAAAGCGAGGTTCTGCTGTACCTGTTATACATCTTGGCTAATCATGATACAGACTCCTAAAGAATAAAATCCCTGGGGCGTGCCATGAAAGTTTAAGATTCAATGCAGTAAAATACAATGTGCTGTAAAATATTAATGTGTGTGGTAAAATTATGCTGGTGGTAATATTTTAGATTGCTGCTGTCTGTAAAATAGGCATATCTGTATTTATTTACAAGCAGGGTTAGTGGATGGGGGGCTTTGTTTGAAGCCACGTTTATGAATATCGACTCGTTCTCCAAGGTAAGTGGCTATAAATCTGTGAGAGCATCTTTGTAAAGTTCCCTTGGAGGACATAACTTGAGGTCCGACCGCCTCCTTCCTTCACTTGACTTTTAAACATTTAGACGCAGCCCGGCCGACTGCATTTAGTGCAGCTTCTAAATTATGACGGGTTTCATTTTGTGTGTTAACAAATCAAGTTGAGAAATTGTGGCGATAGATTTCTCCCGGATAAAAAAACGAGGAGCGTCGGGAGTCTGGGGAGCTCTGATCTCGGCACGACCCGCTATGTTCCAGATGTTGACGTGGATGTTCTCAGTGGAATATGTCCTTAACCCTCTTATTACCTTTGGGGTACATTTGACCCCATTCAATATCATTTTTTTTTAATTCAAATTTCATGACTTTTTCTTATTTATTGGGGACAACTGGGAAAACATAAAATTCACATGATGATATGTTTTCAATGTCCTGTACAATTTGACCCCAGGCTGTTTTTCACTGTGTAAAACATATAAGAAATATCAACTTTTTTATTTATTTAAAAGGACTATTTAGGAAGTCAACAAACAAACATACCACACACTTAAACTTAAGTGTGTGGTATGTTCATATTCATTCTAATATTTTTTCTAGGTTTTAATTGCTGGGGTCAAATTGACCCAGGGGTAAAATATGTTAGTAAATTTGAAGGTAACAGGAGGGTTAAACCTTTGAGATCCACAGCACTCCTTTAAATATACTTACACCACATATTACGCTGCACTATTCATAATTTGTAACATGAAACAGGACCAATAGCACTTCACTTCTCAGCCTCTCCATGGTAGTCACTCTGGGTAAGATGATAAAAAGTGTGAACGACTTGAAGCCGAGAGCACGACCCGGGCTAATGGGGGAAGCGTGACTTGTCGTGTGATCGTAAGACCCCGTATCACACGGCTCGTACCACCGCCGGCCACCGAGAGCAGCTGGGAGGCTTCTGGAGCGCCGCATCAGATGAACCTTTAGCCAGTGACTCATTCACACCTCCCCCTTTTCTCCGGCGCCATATCTCCGACATGTTTATCTATTTATTTTGGCTCCAGGTTCTGAGGCTCAGACCACGGGGGTGACGGCTTTAGTAACCGTGACCCGGAGATGAGGGACGCAGAGCGACGAGGATCACGATGGAGCCGGGATTAAGAGGACCGATTTCTACCCTGCTCGAGTTCAAAGGACTCCATCACAGCGTTTCACCGCTGAACTCTCGCCCCCCCGCTTTAAATGCATAATTAACTGACGAGCAGTAATAAGGTTCTGCCCTTTAAAACGATTGTTTGGTTTGGTTTTAGGGTTTATTCTCCGCCTGGTGATGAACACAGCAACAGCTTATGTCGCCTCGCAGTAATAAACGTCTGGGAAGCTGCATTGATCCAGCCGTCTAATTCAAAGAAAATAGCTTCCTCCTGAGCTAAATTGGATAAAATTGACATCCTCCCATTAAAGCCCCATCTCTCTTTTTCTCTCTATTCTCTTTCTTTCCTAACATTTCCGTTTCTTTCCCCGCCTCCTGCTTCCTCGGGTCTAATCCCCGCAGCCTCTTGGTTCATGTAGACCTCGGCTATCTCTCTCTCGCCGCCGCTCGGTATCAGTTCACACCCCGAACACACGGAGAGAGGTGCGAAACAGGGACTTCAGGACATGTCACATCACACTTAAGGGCTTCACGGTGATCCAGAGTTCAGACGTGGCAGAGCGAACAAGACGTGTTCACCAACACACACGCCGAATACTGGACACACACACGTCGGGTTGGTCTTGGATTAAAGATAGATAGATAGATAGATGGATACTTTATTAATCCCGAGGGAAATTTAGGTCAACCAGTAGCTTAACTTAACTCATACACAACTTACAGTAGAATCACAGTAGAAAAACAATACACATAGGGGGAACATGTACACAGGGAGTAGGGTGTATACAGAATGTACAGATATTAGTGTGCATTGATTGAGTGTTGCAAAAAGCTATAAATAAATAAACCAGTCTGTGCAATGGGCTTGTATAGCCAAAAAGAGTAACAAATAAATAATAAGAAATAAATATATATATATATATATATATATATGTATATGCATTGATTTTATGCTATGACGTCAATCCTTCAAAGATAGAAATAACACCAGTCTTTTACTCGAATAACAACTTTACGGGGTTCTTACACATGTTGACCGATGGATTTCCAGGACCTTTCCATGACTTTAAACCAAATTTCCATGAACAAACTGAAATCTCGGTATACACATGGACAATTTAGAACATGTTGCGTATCGAGAGCGTACGCCGACTTATATTTGAGCGTATCAATTATTATAACAAATTTCCATGACTTTTCCCAAACTTTTATGATTTACGTCTTTTCCATGACTTATCCAGGCCTGGAAATAACCATTTTAAAATTCCATGACTTTTCCAGGTTTTCCATGACTGTACGATCCCTGTTTAATCCTTCAAAGATAGAAATAACACCAGTCTTTTACTCAAATAACAACTTTACAGGGTTCGTACACATTTTGACCGATGGATTTCCATGACCTTTCCATTATCTTTCCATGAACTTTAAACCAAATTTCCATGAACATGAAAAATGTGGCGTATCGAGAGTGTATGCAGCCTTATAGTTTGAGCGTCTTTCTTTAAAAAAACATATTAATTATTTCAAACTCGGTGTAAATGAAAACGCGATGACAAATTTCCATGACTTTTCCAAAACTTTTAGGATTTAAGATTTTTCCATGACTTTTCCAGGCCTCAAAATGACCATTTTAAAATTCCATGACTTTTCCAGGTTTTCCATGACCGTACAAACCCTGCTTTAGTTTGCACGTTCGCTAATGAAGATGTCATGGCCTTAGGTTTGAGTTTAGTATTTTAAGGGGACAATTATAAGCCTCTCTCTAGCTACTGGAGATGTTAATACGTTCTCTTCTGATATGCTGACTTCATTTCTTCTGTGAGATGTGTGTTTGCAGTTCAGGTGGTTGTAGTGTGCTTCTGATATCTAATGCAATTAGTCTATTTTGAGTGCTTAATCAGTCTTGATTATCTGTTGAACATTGCACATAGGAAGCCTCCCGGCTCTCCGAGTTGCACTAATTAAAAGTGATGCTGAAACGAGAGAAACAAAATAAACAAAATGCTTGATTATAAAATGACAATATATTTAGATATTATGTATTTACTGTACATATTAGCTGATTATATCATTAAGCTCCTGGAGTGGCTCTCTAAACTCAAGTAGAGACTCGAGCAGCGATCCAGGTGCGCGACAACACGTGGCAATAAGATTTCTCCATCGATAACGGCAAAAAGAATGGCCGATGTGCCTGAAGTTAGTGCGACTGCACCGTGTATGATTTCCCCTTCACTTCCTGTTTGGCGACAAAGGATTGCGTGGAGCCCACACCACTTTAAGCCAGTATACACAGTTAGGATCTGGCTGTTGTTTCCCAAGGAGCCGAGCTGTGCTTTGCCTGTTTTTTGGGTTTAAAAAAAAATAAAAAATCATTTAGCTGTAAGGCAGAGTGTGATAAGACAGAACGAAGACTTCCCTCATAACGACGCTCATGCCAAGTCTGACATAATCCAATCTGGTCCATTTTCATCAGCTTTTGTTTTGCGTTTTTTCCTGCTTCTCTTTTGGACTTCCCTTTGGTTCCAATGATGGCTCAAAAACCTGAAATTACACAATCCGGTGGCACTTGTATGGCGGCGAGGCTGCGATCCAAACGGCTTTTCTGCAGAGAAATCCTTGAAGACCCACACACATTTAAATCTGGCCCTGGGGGCAACAGGCTCTAAACCATTGAGATAAAAAAAAGATCCAGGCCAAAAGCGGAAATATATATATTTTAAGAGAGGGCTTACCATGGCAACAAAAAGGCATGTCAAACTTGTGGAAAGGAGGCATTCTGACGGAGGAGTAAACACAGACCGGTGTGCCCGTAGGAGAGCCGAGGAAAAGCTCTCCGCGTATTAACGCGCCCGGCCTCACACACGCACGCCGCAGAAAGAGAGACAATGGCGGTAATAATAGGCGAGGCGTCAGGGTGCGGAAAAGAAGGTTTAACGGTCATTTGTGAGAAGAGACGCACCGGAGCCTCACAGGCAGGCCCTCGCGGAAAGAGGCAAACAACGTCCCTTCTGAGTGCGTTATTAGGCCGTAAGAAACCTTTCCTCCGGATCACTGGTCTGCAGTGAGTCAAGAAATGATTCATTTGCTCAGGAAGCTTATTTGTTACAGCAACACCTGGTTCAACAGAGACTCCAGATGTTTCTGTGTAGTGTCAGGTAACAGATACCGTGCAACACCAAAACAGTTCACTGCAGAGCAGGAGTATTGCTAACGGCGACTTTCAGGAATAGATGGAGGCCAAAGTGACCACGCATGATGGTCCAGCACCGCGCTCAGACAGGATGTGTTTAGAAAGATCTCAAAGTTCAAAGATCAAAGTAGCTTTATTGTCAATTTCTTCACATGTTAAGACATGCAAAGGAATCGATAGGACGTTTCCCACTCTCCCACGGTGAAATATGTAAAAAGTGCACGCACAACAGATAAGACGAGACATTTCCTAATACTAAGTAAACATAAAGATTCACGTACAGTTGTTATAAATACTATATGTATATAAATACTATAAATACGTAATACAATTTTAAACAAGTGCAGACAGAGGTTCGGACCGCCCCAACTCATTTGAATATACGGACACGTAAATGTCACACATAAATAAATGAAGAAATACGTGTGGACACAAAAATAGAGAAATAAATAAATGAAGAAATACAAGAAATGTAGAAATATATTTATTGAATGATGTTCTGTTGATCTATAACTTATATTTATTCATTCTTGTATTTATTTATTTATTTATTCATTTATTTAAGCATTTATACATTTATTTATACATTTATTTAAGCATTTATTTATTTATTCCTATATTTATTTATACTAAAGTCATTTTGAGTCCTCCATACCGTGAGGATATTCTCAGTCCGTAATCGTACCTGACGACAGCAAAACAAATTCAACGGAGAAAAGAAATGGAAAATATATATATATACAAAGAGAGATTCTCACTAATAAAAACGCTGCTATATTCTCGTTTTGCATTCACGCTTGTGGCCTGAATGCTTTCCACGTCGGGTGTAAACACAATCATCGCTATGCGAGAATGATGAAAAGCCGTTACTCGTATTAAAGTGAAGGGATTGATTGTTTTCTAATCGTAGATCTTTGTAAGAGGAGTGTAAAGTAGAGCTAAGTCTCCATTATAGGACGCCGCCGCTACATTGCTTTTGATTTTCTGTCAACATCGCTCTCACCAACCAGGCACTGTGTTTACCAAATGCATCGAGGCCAAGAAATGAATTGAATATATTCTTCTGCAATCTAAACGGTGTCAACCCGTTGGAGCGACTGCAGGTCTTTTATCCAGCGCGACCCACTCTGCCCACCGTCCAAAAGTTTGGGGTCACCGAGAACATTTAGTGTCTTCCATGAAAACTCACTTTTGTTTATTAAATGAATACAAGATTAATACAAAAAATAGTCAAGACATTGACGAGGTTAGAAATAATGATTTTCATTGTAAATATGAATGTTGTTCTTCAAACTTGTGGCTCATGATTTTCATTGTAAATATGAATGTTGTTCTTCAAACTTGTGGCTCAAAAAAAGGGTCTCAAGGGGGTTCTACCCCTCTGCTCGTCTTCTAAGGCAATAACACAATGTACCACTAGAACATGGAGATGGGCCTCTACACACCTCTGGAGAGACTTCATTAAAAAAGAGAATAGTCATTTACCACATTAACTATGTAGAGAGAGTATTTCTGATTAATTTAATGTCATTTTCATGTAAAAAACTGTGTTTTTTTTCCCTTTTTTCTAAGTGACCCCAATCTTTTGAACGGTAGTGTAGATACCTTCGGACTCTCCTGAATAGTTGACTGCCCACTATGGGCATAGTTACTCTAATAAAACCAAACGGGAATGTACCGTGAACCGAGCCGGCGACTCGCTCCTGCAGCGCTCCGCCTCTCAGGGGGGAGGAGCTTGTGCAGAGAGCGAGGGGACCGGCACCAAGCAACGCCCGCCGAATAAACATGTTGGGATTCGTTCGTCGGCCTCGTGTTTTACTGATTTCACACCCAAACCGTGTTTTACGGCGGTCGTGATTAATTAAATGTGTTAAAAATATTCAGTGCACCAAACGTGACTTTGAAAAGTAGACAGGCGTGGTCCATCATGTTAATGTTTATCGTAAAAATGTACGGCGGTGCTATATTTTAATGCCCTTTTCTCTGTGTTCTTAATATCGTGCCGTCTATTTACAGGATTGTAATAATTCAATATGCAAACACATGGCTAACATTACAATACTACAGAAACAGAGCCGAGGTGAAACTAGTGAGGATCAATAAAGACTATACTATTTATCTCCTAAAGTCCCACCGCGTACTTCTAAAACATATGTGCACAGATCATACACTCCGCTATATGTGAGCATATACAGAATAGCACATGTACTGAACGTGCATCCATTTCTGGTTGTAGTTTGTATCTCGGGTTGCTAAGTTTGCTGAGCTTTACTCCACTGTCTATTATAAGTCAGTCATCTGCACCCGTCCCCTCTCCCTTGGAGTCATGGCCCCTCTGTCCCCTCTAAGTACCCCAATAAATTCAAATGTAATGCTCCTAAATGAGATCACTTACATGTGCCATTTCTCTTCAACCATATTTATCATCTAACACTTTGGCCTTCATTAACAAATGGCACTCAAGGGTGTGGTGGTGGTAGGTGATTCCTCATCGCTGCCACAGGAGAGAGAGAGAGAGAGAGAGAGAGAGAGAGAGAGAGAGAGAAGGCTATCACCAAATGACACAGATTGCAACGGGTGGGGGTTAACACTTCACTTTGTGACGTAGGTCTTTTTACAAAGTCACGTAAGTGTTTCACAAGGTCAAACTAAATTACCGGCCTACGGATCCGGATGGATACTGTAAGCAACCGTCACCAAGACAACGCCGCTCTAAAACCTTTTTTTTCCGGTGCCAGCCGACGTCAACACGTTCAAATTATTTAGTTTTAGTCACTGAGAAAAAAACACCGGGGAGGCCGAGGATACCGAGAGGACTTACCCTACCCACCGAGACATTTCAGAATCCTAATTTCAACCTGGAGCAACACACACACACACACACACACACACACACACACACACTCCCTCACTACGCTATCAAACACTACGTGTAAAGACCCAGAGGCCGCCCACCGTCCAATGAGCATCAGCCAACTAGATCAACATTTACATCGGTGGATTTGATTGGCTGTGGTCTCCAGCGGGGTGCGAGGCAGTGGGGTGCATTTGCTCGGGACTACTCCGGTAATAATACACAGTGTTCATCACTTAAGGTGACGCCTACCTATTGTTAAATTTATAGTCCAACTGTTGAAGAACTGGCACGCTGTGCTCATCTGCATTGGCAAGGAAAAGGTTCACTTTAGCTATTAATTATCACGACAATGGAAAGATGCACAAAGCAAGGGTAACTCCTTTTTTATTTCCTTTAATAAACATTTTAAAACAGCTTCATTATAATAATGTATTTTGATTAACGATGTTTACCACAGTGCTGGTAGTGGAAATTGCTTTCTCATAAATTAAACCAATAAAAGTTAGTTGATGAATTATTGCCTAAATGTAAAATGTTACAGTCTAATTCATTCACAGTAGCTCCACTTTGTACTTTATCTACAACATCTACATATTCATAAAATAAATAATAAATATAATTAATTAATTTGACTTACCTGGAACTATACTGAAATTATTTTTTTCATTAATTATAATTAATATATAAATAGGAATAATACATTTTGGATGATTACAACATGGAAAAATAATATCCAGTGTTAGATCATATGCAGTTATTGATTTTAAAATATATTGAAGAACATTGTAATGGTTTAATGTGCAGACACAGCAATATGGAGCAAGTTTAAGATTACAAAGGTACATTTAAGGTGTCCAGTTTCAGCACTGCATTTCTAATATGTATATTTATATGAATAATACATGAAGTCATATAATATACAGACAATCTGTATACAGTATATGCATGCATTTATTTATAATTACTGTGAACTTTTAATTCACAAAATTATTTTAAACCAGAATTTAAAAAAAATAATATATATATATATATATTAAGCATTTACTGTAACAAATAATAATGACAACCAAGTCATTTGTACTGTAGTCAGATGAAAAGACAATGTGTGCAAAACAGAAGAGCATTCAGAATGCTTAGACTTTCATCAAAAGCAGATATTGGTTATTCAATGGGAATTTTCAGATTGATAATTCCAAATATGCCATAATCTCACAACTTGCTCTGCGCTTTCACATGCAGGAATCTTTCGTCACGCCTGACTCTAATATACGTTTGATATTACATTTCGAATTACATTGAAATAACATGAACACCCTTTCATTTCTTCTCTGATAACTACTTGTTCACGCTCATTTAAAACAAATCTGTGCGAGTCTCTTGTATTTAACAGAGCAAAAGGCTGCGTACCCTCAAGGTAAACGCTCTCTCTCAAAAAATAAAAAAAAGCCAGAAAAAAAAAGGGGGGGGGGGGGACGCTTTGTGGGGCAAGTCTAACATTTTAACATCTCTGTCTTTCATTTAAATCACTGACAACAAAATCGCCTGAAGCACGATTCCCTCCCTCTCAAAGTTAACTATGGCATCTGGCGTGGGCTCTGAACACCATGACAACAGACACCCGACTACAGACACCACGGCAGCGTACAACTGCAAGAAAAGAGACCGTGAGGGAGAGAGGGGGAGATACACAGCTTGTTAATGGGGGGGAAAGCAATGTAAAGAGATCAGTAATTACCATTATTTAAACAACTCCCAATAACAAGTGGATTATGTAGAGCCGAGCTATTGTGAAGACGAGCGTCGCTCTAATGTTCCTGATGCAAATCCCTTTTATTTTGTGCAGTTGTTTCAAAAACCTAGAAGCCATTGTCTTGACAAGGAACATATGCTGGTGATGGTATAGTAAAATACATAATTTGTGCTAAGCAATTAACTGAGGACACACACTTGTGTTACAGTGAATATCTGTATGCATTATTCATTTAAGCATAAAGTATCCAGAGGAGATGGTACATGAGCCCCTCTGTGTGCCCCGGGGCTATTGTCATGGTGGGCATAATGGGAGGGGATTGCCGTGCACATGTTATCACGTGTGTATCATAATGCTGCAATTTAGAATGAAACTGTGTGTGAATCACGTCTAAAAGGATGTGCAGCAGAGGACAGAAGGAGAGAGGTGGCATAGTGACAGAGAGAGAGAGAGAGAGAGAGAGAGAGAGAGGGAGAGAGGGTCTTGTCTTTGGTGAAGTGAGGAACAGTGTGGCAGGTAATACTCTGGACACTGCCACTCACTTTCCCAATCAGGCAGAAATTATCATTTTAATAGACATTCAATTAGATTCATTATTTCACATTCCTTCCTTGTGTCGGTCAAGACCCCTCTCTATTTAGATTTATCTCTGGAACACATTTTTGTTCTGGCCAAACGATGGATTGACAATACGAGGGAAGAGCGAAGTCAATTTTGCGTGATGTCACCGACGGCTTAGCATGTAATTACTGTCACACGTGCACAATGGCAGTACTTAGAGAAGTGCAAGAAAAATCAATTGGGCTTTTCCCAGGACTGCAACTTAAGTAGAAGTACATAACTAAGACTGAGTACGAGTGGAGGTTGTTTAAACGTGAATACACGTACATGCATTTGGTGTTTTGGAAGTTCTTTCTCTCTCGCTTTTAAAGCTCCGAGATGGATTGTCCAGCAGCACCCTCTTGTGGACGCCAAGTAAAATGACAGCACTGCAGTTTCTCTGCATCCCGCTGCGGCACTCCTCTGGCTGGCTCTCCCCGCCAGCCTCTTCGCTCGCATGTTTCGTCTTTATTTCTCGCCCCGCCGCGCTCTCGGCGACCCCTTAGTCAAATATTTAGATGGTCGATTTCCCCCCCCCCGTTAACAAAACCTGGCGACCTCTCGCCGTAAAAGAAAATCGATGCGACGAGTTCAACAGCCAGGTGGGAACGCTCGAACGTAAACAGGTTCATTGGGAGGCTATTGGGAGGAGTGTTGGCAGAGCGAGGAGTGTTGGTAGAAGGAGGTGGGGGTGGGGGGTGCTTGGCGGCAAAAGGGGGGCACTGATGCAAATGTATGCACAGCCATAGCGCAGCTCTGCATATGCATACGGGCGGAGGAGGATTACAGCGAAGGATGAGCAGAGGGTTTGAAAAAGGAGGGCGAACACTCGGAAACACGACGAGGAGGAGACGAGGCGGGGGTCGTCGATGGTTACCGGCGGAGGGAAGGCGAAGAGGGGGAGGGAGTGTGGGGTGCATTTGGGAACGTCGTGGCGAAAATAGGCCCCGCCTCTTGTGCTTAACAGGGTGACCTCTAGTCGGGGCCTTGGGGGGGGAAGAGGGTGTGGGGGGGGGGGGGGGGCAGAGTAGTTAGAGCAGCCTCGCCGGTCCCTTCGGGGATCGACACTGCACCAAATAGCATGGACAAGCCGGCGCATTAATATCCTCGCACAAACCCCCTGACAATACCCCATTATGTATGTACGCCTCTGTGCATTACACACCTTGAACTAGAAACAATCGTGCCCTTTATCTTTCTCTCCCCTTAGCACTTGAACCACAGCCAGCAAATGCAGTCAGCCCCGCTGTATTATATATTTATTATTTCATAGCCAGAAAAAGAGGTGTGCGGAAAAAACGCACACACACACACACACAGCTGAACACCTTCACTGTGTTCTTTACATAATCAGTTACCTTGTGACACCTACCTTTGCTGCAAATGACTGTTTGCCTTTTATTCTGCTCTGTGTATTCTCTCTATCTCTCCCTCCCAGCCATGTGTATCATCTATAATTACAATGCACACTGATTCCAGCCTGCCATGCTAAAACCCAGCCTACAGTATAAAATAAGAAGGCAGTTTGCAAGGTGCAATGGGGGAACATGACAACACAACACAAGGGAGAGGGAGGGGGGGGTGAAGAGAGAAAAAAAAAAGAAAAATCTAAACAGTTGCTTTTGGCCGTGGGGTAGCGGCATCGGCGCCGTATGATGATGTTTCTAAATGGGGAGCGTGTCTCGTGACACGGGTCCCTGTCCGGGTATCGATTGCTCCTGTGGCTGCAACACTAACAGCAGTGGAGAGCCATTGAACTTCAAAGCAAATAGTCCTTCTCCCCCGCTCAGCGTCCTCTCACAGCCGATCGATTCAGGTCGACCCGGCGCGGCTAACACCTCTATCTGGAATAATGGCCTTCCTCCTACAGTTAATGATGAGGAAGATACACAGACGGGCTCGAACAGGTCGGGAAGGTGTTTTAAGAAGTAAAGAGTATGTACAGTAAGTACAGTTAGAGTAATACAAACCATGGAGAAGACAATGGATGCTGATACTATTACTTAAATAGGGAATTTTGGATTTAAAAGCTACATTTTATTTTAAAATAACTAAAATGTTTGTATACTAGCAGCGAACAGCTAAATTATGAAATGTCATGATCAGCTCCGTAAAACCATTGGTGCATGGACACTCTGCATATAAGAGTCTTCCGTTTACTCCCATGCCTCGGATGGAGGTGGGCCGGCCGTCCGTTTGATCCCCATTAGCCCTGTATTAGCCACTGTGACCCTAATGTTCCCCACTCTATTACTCTGCTGCATGGAGAGAAGAGGAGACGGTGGCCCTGAGAGGAGACGGAGGCTGAGGGGTTCAGCATGGCTGGGCAGAGATCAAGTGTGAACGGAGGGAAACGCCCATCGCCCATTCCGGATCACCCTGGAACCTCCCGGGACCCACAAAGGGTTACACCCTGTATTCATCTCGGCCCTGTCCGACACTGCAGAACATGGTATGAACTACCCTCATCATGTACAACACGTGTTAGCATAATAGAGCTATCGGTGGCATGCGTGCGACTTACAGTTGTCTTATAACACAAAGAAACAATTATCTTAAATGATGTAAATATATATATATATATATATATATATATATATATATATATATATATAAAAAAATATACTAATATATTTATATATATCTATATATAAATATATAGATATATATATATATATATATATATATATATCTATATATATATATATAAAATATACAAATATATATATATATATGTATAAATATATATATATATATATATATATATATATATATATATATATATATCAATTATATATATATATAGATATAAATATATTAAAATATATAGAAATATACATACATATATATATATATATATATATATATATATATATATATATATATATATGTACACACACACATATATACATGTGTTGAATGAATTACTGGACCATAAACAACCATCATCGTCTTTCTGTTACAGGGGTATTACTGTGAATGAGACAACTGGACACCATCGGGCTTCCAAACAAAATGAATGCAGTTTTTCCAGCTGAAATCATCTGATCCATTCCGTGGCTGAATCAGATTCAGCTGTGAACCAGATCGCTGAGGAGGAACAGAAAGGGGGAAAGCAAATGAAAGAGCGCAAAAAAAGTGAATGTGAGAGAGAAGACAGAAGACAGGAAAAAAAATATAAATGTGAGAGACTGCAGCGCAGCGCAAAGTGTTTAAAGATGGTTGATGTCAGAAGTCAGAGGAAGACAGTTCTTGGCAACAGGAGTTAGCAGTGTTGCAAATCATGTGGCCGAGGCAGAGGCCAGTCGGAACATGGAATGTGACAGAAGCCTCAAATATGGCGACGTTGTAACAAAAAAATCTCTTGGCTTGTGGATTTCTGCAGCAGCAAGCTACTGTGTAGCGAAGCGCTGACTGCTGACTGCAGGAACTTCATCTCTTACCGGGGATCAGATGCAGATCCATCGTGACAAAAAGGCCCTCATTAAAGGCTCAGGCACACCGTGGCCAAGACAAACCTGTTTGTTAGAAAGCGTACGCGTGCATCTAGCCGAGCCAGAACTAAACTTTGCTAAGATTCAATTCAGTTTATTTGTATCGCCCATTTTCACAAATTCTAAATTAGTCTCAGAGGGCAATATAGACATCCCTGATCTTTGACCTCACATCGGATCAGGAACAACTCCCAAACAACCCTTCAGGGGAAAAAAGGTAAGAAGTAAGAACCCTTGAGGAGAGAACAGAGGAGGATCCCTCTCCAGGTGGACAGGTGTCATAGAGGTCATGTGACCAGAAGGAATCATTACAGGGTTCTTACACATTTTGACCGATGGATTTCCATGAGTTTAAACCAAATTTCCATGACCAAACTGAAATCTCGGTAAAACATGAAAAATTTAGAACATTTTACATATTGAGAGCGTACGCCGGCTTATATTTTGAGTGTTTTTCTTTAAAAAACATTAATTATTTCAAACTCGGCGTAAATTAACATGTGATTATAACAAATTTCCATGACTTTTCCAAAACTTTTATGATTTAAGTTTTTTCCATGACTTTTCCAGGCCTGGAAATCATCATTTTAAAATTCCATGACTTTTCCAGGTTTTCCACGACCGTACGAACCCTGTCATTACACACATTAAAACACAGGAACAACACGATGAAGATGACAGAGTGGTGAAGAGTTGGTAGCCGGCATATTCCACGATGCATCAGACAGACGGAGGTAGACATTGCATAGCATTGTACTGCATAAAGTATAATATACCCTATTTATAGTTTCTAGAATGTCATCACACGCAAGACTTGCATTCCCTCAGAGCATTCAAAGTCAGATTGAGTGATGTCACCCCACAAAAATGAAGAGCATATTTGAATTTCTAAAGGATGGCTCCAAAGGTTCAGCCTTCCCACTTCTTAATCGTGGCTTAACTGCTGCAGCCCACTTTAATGGGCAGAGGTGGGCTGGTCCTCTATCTGAACTCCATTAGCTCAGTATTAGCCACAGTGACCGTAATGGTCCCCACTTCATTACTCTGTCGCCGGGAGACACGACATGATGGCCTGGAGAAGAGATGAAGGCCGGGGGGTTCAGCATGGCTGGGCAGAGCTCAAGTGTGAACAGAGGGAACGCCCCGTTGCCCATTCTACAAGTCTCACGGTCCGCCTGAGACCCACAGGCGGGTACCAACGCGCCCCCATCCGACAGATCCCTCGCACAAAAGGATCAGCAGTTATGAATAACTCTTTTGCGAGCGACCACTCCCCTTTCACGCTTCAGAGCATTTTACGGAAACTTGAGGGGAAAATGAATAGTTCACGCTAACAAATAGCACTGACGCTACCAAACACAGCCCGTCTTAAAGGGGACATGTTATGAAAATTCTACTTTTTTTAGTGCTTCTATATGTTAATTTGGGTATCTGGCACATCGCTTGAAAAAAAAAAACTCTTGTTGTTGTGGTTCCTTTATGTGAGAAACGATATGCGTGAGGTCGTCCAACGGGATCACCACCAACGTCTAGGTAGATGTTGAAGCACGCCCATGTAGGGGGTGTGGCTACATGGCTCATTAGCATTTAAAGGAACAGGCACTCAGAACAGGTCAATCTGTGGGGAGGTGTTTCTAACAGGTACAAAGGCAGTTTGAAATGATTATTGTGGTATTTTGACCAAAATATGTTACAAACATTTCATTAAGACCCCAAGGAACCAGATCAGCTTGTGGAAAAATGTGCATACGATGGGTCCTTTAATACTCATGTATTAACATTCACATAATTTACTCATTCGGAACGTTTTCAAAAGATGTGTACCTAAATACTACAACGTGTGCTTCGTCCCACAGATTGTGTTACTGCCCCCCCCCCCCTCCCCTCCTGTTTTTCTAGTAATTCCCAAAGTTATTAGGGCCAATTGCACCAATTGCTACGAGGAGTGGCCACAGGGCATCTCCAGCAGGCTGCCTTTGACAGGAGTGACCGGAGCGTGTGTGAAGTCAGAAGCAAGTGGCACTGCCCCGCCGCTGAACCCAGGAACTGTTCCTACACATGTCTCACCTTTCATCCCGTGACCCCATTATTCCTGCTTCCATAGAAACATCACCAAACAGAAACATTTTTTGATTGGCCTGGCCCTCCGATCTCTTTCCCTCTCATAATGTTATCTTAAGAAATGTGGAAACGATTGAACCTCTATTTGATTTTGGCGGCTGAAATGACTACCACATTGGCGTCCTACGTGAATGCGTGTGTGTGTGTGTGTGTGTGTGTGTGTGTCGAGAGGAGTTCCCCCCCCCCAGAGGTTCCACTGAGAGATTCCAGGGGTTGTGTGAGCCAGTTCCTCTCATCATAGCAAATTGACCATGTGCACTTGACGGCCAGCTGAGTAATCTCCCAACGCGTCGGATTTAACACACCGGACCGCAATCACAGAAAGAAAAATAACTTTGGGGAAGAAAAGTCATAAATAACCCGGCGGAGAGGGAGCTTCACTCTCTACTTGCCCTCTGAACCCGCTTGAGAAAACAGTCAATACGAGAGGAGCCGCCCGCTGTTCACCATCATGTGGATGCAATCATTAAGAGGACCATTAGAAGCCCCGCAGTGCGATACTGACCTTGAGTTCTGAAATTAGTCAATAGGAGAAAAAAATGGTTATGTTTGCTAATAAAAGCTACAGGGAACATTTAAGTTCTGAGGGGGTTATTGATTAAAACAAATCCAATGAAAGATCAAGTCAACAGCAGTGTATAACTGATGCAAATTTAGCTTAATTTAAATGAGTATTGATGGAAACGAGCGACATGGAAAGACAGCTTTGCTATGGAAAGGTGCAATTGGGGAAAACATTGGAAAAAAAAAAACAAACATGCATGCAATCCGTGAGAAAAGGAATGCCTACTGGCTGGATGGAGAGTTTTAACTATTCAAGTGTTACTGTCACTCGCTAAAACTGTAAAAAAAAAAAAAAAAAAAAAAAAAGACAGAGTGGGAGTAAAGAAGACACAGTGAGAGTCCGCGAGAGCGTTCGGAAAATGCAGAATGACAAAGACAGAAGTAGCCAGAAAATGTCGTTCCCCACCGACGCTGAGAGCAGAAAGTGGTCCGGAGCCAGGGAGATGTAGGCCGTGTTCTTTAGAAGGGAGGATTACGCTCGGCTCCGGTATGACAGCTGACTTTTCATCAGACGGCCACGCTGAGCCACGCCGGCCTCCCGAATCTGTCACCAGACTCCATCAGAAGTGGCCCTTCCAAATTGAAAAAGTCTGCTGCCATCAGAGGAGTGGAAGAGGGGGGGGGGGGATAGGTATAGAGGATGGGGGTGGGAACGTGTGTGCGTGTTGACCCAACCACAGACGACTCTAAAAGTGCATTAGTCTGTGTGTAACAGTGTGTACTCAGAAGAGAGGCGGGGAGGGAGGGAGGGAGGGAGGGAGGGAGGGAGGGCAGTTGAAGGGTTTAGGGGATAAAATGTGGTCATCAATTGCTGGCAGCAGATCCAGGGAGAAGATTATTGGACGGTAACCCAGCGGCAGATGTCTGATGAGTGTCTATTAACCTGCTTCCTACATCTCGTACGCCGTGTCGCTGATGAATTCAGACCGGGAGGCCGTGTCCCGCCCAATAGGAGGGGTCGGTAATCCCTCTCCAGGAAATAGCTGCCAGAGACCTCCGGACCTGATTCGCTGTGTCTGTGCCTCTCTGGCACAGCCAAGAGGAGAGGGATGAGGGATGCTATGGAGGAGATACCAGTCGACCCCCGCTGCTTCTCGTCTGTTGCTTCTCTATCAGCGTACCGCTCTGCTTCCTAACGCCTCTTTTTGTTTCCCTCCTCTCCCCATCGTGTTCCTGTGTTTACCTCCATACAGCCACTCGTGCCTCCGTCGATACCTCCCATCCTCGCTTTAGCCCAGCCGACGTAAAGCCTAGAATAAGACCCCGTTTACACGATGGGAAAACGTTGTGGAACGGTCTTCCTGACCACCTGAGGGCGAATCAGACACTGACCTCTTTTAAGACTGGCCTAAAATCCCTTTTATTCAGGAAGTCATATTTTTTACCTTGAGTTAATTTATTGTCAGCTATTTATTTTTAATTTTTTTATGGGTTGCTTTAACTATGTTTTAATCGTTTTTATTTGTTTTTATTATCCGTGTGGCACTGAATGAAGTGGGAGATACAAATATAATGCATTATTATTATTATTATTATTATTATTATTATTAAATATATTTTCATGCGTTTTGGCCTTTCATTCACACAAAAACGGAGGTTTTATCACGGAAAACGATCATTTCTAAAAACTCCGGCCAAAGTGGAGATTTCTGAAAACTCTGTTTGCGTGTGAACGAGGTCAAACTGAGTTTTCACATCAATTAGAGACTTGACGGAACATTAACTGATAACACTTTTGCTCATCAATTTATTGTTTAACACCTCTTGCTCCAGATGCTTACATTTAAAATATACTTTTCTCAGTTTTCTACATAATTTTTCATTTGGAGTCACGCTTTTGGCGACAGCTGTTTTTAATCTATTTTTCTTCTCTTTGGCCACTAATTATATCGGTAAATATATAATCATACTTAGACCCGTTTACACGATGGGAAAACACATATGTTTTTATGCGTTTTGGCCTTTCATTTACACAAAAACGGAGGTTTTATCACGGAAAACGATCATTTCTAAAAACTCCGGTCAAAGTGGAGACTTCTGAAAAATCTGTTTTTGTGTTTTAGGTCGTCAAACGACACAGTGTGCGACTAAAGATGCTTCACGTCACGTGAGCGTCCTATGGGACGTATGCGGACGGCGTATTTATGCGGGTTAATATAGAATAGAAGAATATAAATATAAATAGAATTATACTTTATTAATCCCCAAGGGGAAATTTGTGGACACAGTAGCACCAATAAACTAAACACACATATAAGAAAGAAAGAAAAAGTGACTGTGCATAAACTATACAATTGAAATATAAAATACAAAATAAAATATATATGTATATATACACAACGTATATGCAAATATGTATATATATATATATATATATACACACAACATATGTGCAAATATTTAGCAGATAAACAGAAACTTTTGTGAAAACGACCTTGTGTGTACAACGTTATTTTTGAAAACGGAGGGGCAGAAATATTTGTTTCTGTAAATACCCGGTGTCTATGTGTGAATGTGGCCTCAGACGACAGACCAGACGCGCCCGGTCTCGCCTCGGCCACACAGAACCGAGTCAGAGGGGCATCGGCGCCCTGCAGCAGCAGCTGGAGGTGCAACATCGCTGTGACCAACTGCAATCACCAGGGATTCGTCCGGGCTCATTTGAATCCCGTATACGAGGTCTAGGTATGGGGTCTCTCTACTGGGCATGGCACAGTCCCTCTCCCCAGTTGCCACTGGTTCAGGTCCAACAAATTACTCCACAGACATGGCAGAGCCTCTCCCACCTGCTCCCCGCCAGAGACTCCTCCATGGATGTGCCCACGGTGAGTAACTCTCGAGGAATGGGCGTCCCATCACTGTTCAAAACATATTTAGGCATATTTCTTTCAGCCTATGGAGTTTATTTTGGCTACAGTTATCACTGACTGTAGCCCAAATAAACCAAACTAGAGAAAGACATTTCTCTAAACCATTGTTGGTGCATGCCCCAAACAGCTTGCCGATGTACCAGTTTGGTATCATCTGCCAACAATTAATTTTTCTGTCCTCGCCCCTTGGACTATTGCTCCCCCCCCCCCTCCCCCCTTTTTCTCCATGTAGAACACAAAAAAAAGACAGTTCTGGGCGAAGGCCATCTGAAATGAAAATAATCTCCACCCAAGCGTTTTAGCATGCCAGTTAGTTCCCATTAAACCCGTTTAACTAGCTGCCCACTAAGCGTGGCCCGGGACAACATGGCTGGCTTGAGGCAGTGTGTAGGGCAGAAGGAGGTAATAAGGGGAGTGAGAGCTCAGGGTCTGCGCTCCACATCTGTTCCTGTATTAAAGGCATATGGGCCGGGCCGGGCCAACCGCTCGTGAGCATGCACGGACCCCCGTCCTGAGCCCAATCAGTGTTGATGGGGGTGATGTAATGGACCTGCCTCGGCCTCCCTCGTCCTTTCAAGCACAGTGCAACCGCACAATCCTGCATAGTAGGCCTGACAATATGCCAGCTTGCTGTCAACACCTGCCCCTCAAACGCTGGTGGGATGGAGGGACATGGGGGTGGGGGGGGGGGGTGGACTGAGTAGAGGGAGGAGAGGGGGAGGGGGGGGGGGGAGTTGCCTGTAGGAGTTCTGGAGTCAGAGAAGGTTGAAGAGAAAAAGAGGATGAATAGAAAAGGTATAGAAGAAAATAAGTCGTTTGTTTAAGAGTCCTATTATTTTCAACAAAAATACTGTACATATATATATATATATATTTAGGAAAGTAGTATTTAATCAGACACCGGTATATTTCTTCAATACACATTTAACAGACATAACCATAACACAAGGAATGCTAGTTTAGGTCAATTGATACCGCCGACCCCAAGAAGTAACTTCCTCAAACCTGTTATCTATCGTGTAATTACCTCATGGAACTTACTGCCTCCTCGTTTAACTCACATAAGTAATAATTTGTCATTCCAAAAAAAATTAAAGGCGCACCTAAGAACATTCACCACTTGACGTATTCTATTGCTTTTTAGTCATCTGATTTTTCTTTTTCTTTGTATGAATTAAGTTGAATTGCATGACATCTGATCCTTCGACTGTACTGTTTTTACTTTGTTGTACTATTTTTAACTGTTTGTTTCACGATATGTTTTGGATGTTTTTCTATGTATTGTATTTCTGTGGACCCCGGGAAGATTAGCGGTCGCTAAGGCGTCAGCTAACGGGGATCCAATAAATAAACAAATAAACAAATATACACTTTATTTGAATGTAGTTGTGTTATAAACAAAGCATCTACTGTACTGTATTGTTGTTTTGGGATAAAGCACACAATGTTGCTCAAATTAAGAAAAATATATATTTTATTGCCTTTTAAAGCCCCACTATGTAGTGTTTCCCTTGTAGCGCCCCCTTCAGGTATTTAACGTGTACTTCAGTGTGGTAAATACCCAGTTACATAGATCAGGTGTCTGAACCTCTGGCTCTGAGCCATATGTGGCTCTTCTGGTGACGCATATGGCTCTTTTGAGTTTGAGTTAAATAATAATCTCCTCCGCCCCCTGTAACTTTCTCTCTCCTCCAGATGACAGCAGCAGTAATGTCAGGTCCCTTTCTTAAAGACGTCTTTGTTCTTTAAACTAAAGGTCTGTTATTGGTCGTCTCCACAGCAGCATGTCTCTCTGTCTCTACGTCGCGTAGCGGAGACAATAAAAAGTCCCCTGTGAGGTGGACTGGACTATGTGACGCTGGTCATCATGACAGAAAGCAGGTCCAAGGACCGGGCGCTACAACATGTGACAGAGTCGGTCTTTAGCCCACAGACCCCGATGGAGTGGAGGAGACATCAACATATTAAAAGTCTTGTAGCGGCACCATTTTTTTCAAGCTGTTACTTTAAGGTACAATTGTTACATAGTGTCGCTTTAATATAGATCTTAAAAGAGCCGTCAGGTAAGCAATAACTGTCGATATTTAGTACATAAACTTGTATTGTGTGATAACATTACACACTACCAGAGACCATGCGACTTGGAGTCTGCAGGCCGGGCAGGAGGGCACAGTGCAGGGTGTGTGTGTCGTCGTCTGTGTGTAAATGGATACACGGCGATATGGTAAGTAGGAAGAGGCCCGCTGCTTCTAACTCTGTCCGAAAATTAGGAACCTGTGTAACATGTCCCTTCCACATTTATCAGTGACACCGCCACGCCTGGACCCACACAATTGTGTTTTCATCTGGCCCCACAAACGACCATTCATCTCGGCGGCGGTGTAATGGAGGAGAAGTTAAGGGAAGGGAACAGGATCAAGGGATATTACGCTTTGCTGGACAGGTATGGCGATGAGGAGAGGGGCGGCCTGGACGCCTGACCCGGTCGGCTGAGTCTCATCTCGGGGTGGAGGGGCTCGTGTGCCGCTCGGCTTCTCAGAAGTATGCGGCATGGTCGCTCTGTGGTGACCCAGGAGCTTGTCACAAGGGATGTAATGAGGTCAGATTACAGGCTAGTCCACAGACTGGCTGCAAAAGGTTGGCCCGTAATCCCACAGTCATTAAAGGAATGCTTTGTTAACAGTGGATGGAAGAGACCAAGAGGAAAAAAAGTGATGGAGAGACCGAAAAAGAGGGAATATAAGAGGTGTGTGGGGAAACTCAATAACACTTGATTCGATATGAAAAGCCTCTTGTTGCCACCCAGGAGAAGCCCAGCGAGGAAGGATGTGAGGGAAGCCAGCCGAGAGACTCCTACAACCGGGAAACAAGACATGCCTTGTTCCGGGTTTAAGGAGCAAACAGATTAAGATGAATTGATGCAAGCTTAGTGACTTTAGAGAATGGAGGGGGAGAAAACGCCCACAGATCAATAAGGCTTAGGAAGCAAGAATCTCCACTCGCATTCAGGGGGATAACATTCAATGAAGGAGCGGCTCTCTCGTCTCACACATCCCGACTTTGTGTGCTTTAGATAAAAAAAAAAAAAAGAGGTTTAGGTGTAGAATAACGGAATTAAAAAAAAATACGGAAAGATATGATTTTTAAACAATAGGGCTCTTCTTGACATTTTAGAGCGCGGCGGAAATCAGATAATGACGCGTGGATGTAGCACGCGAGGCGTAGCACATTTAATGCATTTACAAACGGGAAGATTTTATAGCTCATGCAGACCTTTCATATACATATTTGCGTTTCTTATTCCGTCTTTTATTTTTTACATTTCTTGGGTTTGGAAATGTAAGCGCCTGAACTGTGTGAACTAAAACACACGAGGGGTTTAAAATAAAGCATATGCAGATCACACCAAACGTCCTACTGCTAGCACGCTAACACACAGCCCGCGTCCCACAGTGCGCGGTGACAGATCCGTGCCTAAGCCGGCCTGGCGGGGCCTGCGCCCTGATGTTTGCAGAGATCAGAGAGAATCATCTGGGTTAACATGGTAATTATACGGCAAAGCCCCGCTATCTCGGGCTGGATCCGATACTGTTTTTTCTTCTTTTTCTCCTCTCTACTCCGAGATCTCAGGCCTCCAGTCAGGAGGAGCGACAGCCGCCTTCCCGAAGCTAATCCCGCAAGAGGTGTTCCACCAGCGTCAACTTCATGAACACGAAGCCTTCGATTTCACATGCACAAATAAAATGGGAGCATCCTAAATGATATTGGCACACTTGTTTTGAATTAGCGGCAGATGGATTCATGGATCGAGTCGATTGTCGATGATTGATTGAATTCTAAGTCAAAATGAAAATGTTATTGAACGTTGGACTGCACACAATGTAAAGACACGCCCCCTCTTTTCACTCTGACCCGCTCGCTAAACTGTGAGGAGAATATCCAAAACACATTCATAGGATACCACGGTGCTCGGTGACCTCAACATCTGTTGAAACTCAACCTTCCCGGGTCAGCTCATGTGGACCGACCCACAATGCCGAGGAAGTTACGATCTAAAAAAAAAAAAAAAAGGCTGAAATGAGTCCGCCATTTGTTATCGTCTGCAACAATTACGAAAAGGCCACCAAGATTATTGTTTAGCTACATATTTTGACTAATGGATTTCCATGACTTTTCCATGACTTTTCACCAAATGTCCATGACCAAACTGAAATCTCTGTAAAAACATGAACAATTTAGAACATTTTGTGTATTGAGAGCGTATGCCGGCTTATATTTTGAGCGTCTTTCTTTAAAAAAAATATTAATTATTTCAAACTCGGTGTAAATGAACATGTGATAATAAAAAATGTCCATGACTTTTCCAAAACTTTTATAATTTTTTTTTTTTCATGACTTTTCCAGGCCTGGAAATGACCATTTTAAAATTCCATGACTTTTCCAGGTTTTCCACGACCGTACGAACGCTGTGTGCTTCATGGATATGACCGGTCCATCATCTCATGCTTCAGTCTCAGTGGAGCCCAAACAAAGAAGGTAAATTGTTATTATTTTTTAGATTTTCTAAATTATGTCACGATGTTTTGTTGAAGTGGAACATTTTAAATAAAATATAACTGACCTTTATACATATAGTTATACGATGTTGAAAACACAACCTCCTGACCTCCAATCAATTTCAATTTAGATGAAATAATCTGAAATGATATTGCTTGACCTATAACACAAAGCATGATCACACATAACAATATTACCGCTGTATTAATCACAGTTTCATCTACCCAACAGCCTATATGGGTGGAAGCAGCGTTAAACGTCTCCGGCAGTTATTTCCCAGTATGTTTGCTCGTGTTTCCCCGTATTTATTGTATTGTGTATTGTTTGTGACCGCAGGTGTGCCCTTTGACCCCTAAGTCATTAACCTTTGCCGTCTGGGTCTCTAAACTGCAGCATGCTGGTGCAGAACACGTACAGGGAGAGGAAGAGACAGAGAGACGGAGAGAGAGAGAGAGACGGAGAAGGGGAAGAAGGTTCCAAGGCCAATTACGGCCCAGAGAAAACAAAGGGCTATATTTCAATGATTCCTCCAGCTGTGCTGTTTATGAGCCGTGTGCTTAGTCTCTCCGCGACCTTCACCTCCACACTTGCCCTCTCCGAAGGAAAACAAGCTTGAATGGCCCGACGCTCCATCTTTCATTTCCCCTTGTTTTTCCCGCTATTACTTTTTTTCCTCTTTCGCCGGTCCCTGAACAACATATTGTTTATTTGATTCAGGGTTGTGTTAATATTTGTTATTTCACAGTGTTTCACGGCGCAGCGCTTTTTAGTGCCACCGCGACATCCTATTGGGCCGTTTATGAAATAGCCCCAGAAATAAAAGTTTAAAAAATATGGACTAATCTAAGGCTTAATGGCGAGGTGTATGTTATACGTAACCTTTATAACTTTGCTTGTCACTCAGTGCCCCCCCCCCCCCCACACACACACACACACACCCATTACGGACCTCATAAGCAGGCCCCGGGTATCAGTCACTGTGGCCCTCTGACAGGTCTAACCTTCCCAAGCGGCAACACACACCGTCTTCTCCACAGTCCTATTGACAAAAGCAATAAGCCATTCTATATGGTGTATTAAAGTCGTTTTCCACATGCTAGCTCAGCACCAGCCATTGCTCATGCACGCTCCTGTTGACCACGAAGAGAGAGAGGGGCGAGGGGGGGGGGGGACGAGCTTCCCTGGGCTCCCAGACCAAATGACAACACTTTACATAACGTAAGAGATAAGTCCTCTACGGAAATGTTGCTGTCCTTCCTGACTTGAGGTTATTATCACGGGATATATATATTTTTATTTTAAAAGGCAAGTACACAAAGAAACCGTGCAATTGTGATACTGTTTTTGACAAATATTTTTATTGTTGTCTTTTCCACAATGCACAAACAAACACAAGACAAAACAAAACAAAAGGCACAACAAAATAACGTATAGGCATAGAGATATCAATATCACTAGCATTTTTTTGTTAAGTGTTACTGACTGTTCCTCAACAGAGAACAAAACAATAACAATAGAAGATGACAGATATGCATATGCACAAATAGATACATATATTAACCGACAAATGGAATGCTAAAACATTCCTTAAATGTGATAATTTTAAATATGATAAAATATGTGATACATTTAGCATTTTTCTTTCCCCCCCTCAAGCATTCAAGTCAACAGCATCATTCTTATGGACAAACTCCCTCCCCAACCAACAATCTCTTAATTGAAGATACACAAAACAAAACTAAACTAAACTAAATCCAATGAAGAATAAAAATGAATTAAGAATTAGTAAATGAACTGGAATTCAGCATTTGTGATTAGGTCAAGCACAGGCTTTTGGACATTTTGGACTTTTAGAAACTGGAATCAGAGAGGCCGTTCCATGTGTGTTCTCAATCTAGTCTCCCGTTTCATTCCCCTTATATCTGCAAGCAGAATACACAAAGAGGCTCTCTGCTTGGCGAGCAGCGGCTGTATGACACGCGGCGGCCATCTGCGTGGTCCGGCGGCCGCTCTGCCCGGCTCCCCGTGTCAGAGGTGGCGTCCCTCGCCCTGGCCTCTGCTGAAAAAAAACCCGTCTCCAGTCCGGGACCATGTGACAAATGATTCCAATCTAGGCTGAGCGCCCTTGACTTGACCCTGACCGCTGCAGACAATAAGGGCAAGCTCAGTCACTGGAAAAGATGTTCTGCGCTAATAAACCCGAGTGCGGGGCCCAGCGGCTGCGGTAAGCGGAGGCGCGGCGGCGGCGGGGGGGGGGGGGAGGGGGGGGGGGGAAGCAGGGTTCAGGTTCTGACCCCTCAGGTGCAGGTTGATAATGAGTCTCCCTGTTTGCTCTGCGAAAATGACCCCAGAAAGAGATGAAAGGCGCCGGGCACAACAAAGAGCCCCATTCTGCGGCGCTCTGCGGCGGGATCATTCCGGAGGAGCGGCTTATGGATGCACTTTCTATCAAATTGCTTTTAAAGGGCACTTAAGCCAAAACACAAACATGTAAAAGTAGTCGGGCTGGATGCCGGCCGGCCTCACAGCCGCTGAAACCGAGCACACCTCCTCGCGGACCCCACACATGCAAAATAAACAGCCCGACACACACACACAGACAGACAATATCCCAAATCCTGCTTGTGCCTCCCCTTGTCTCCTTAATAAACCCTATAAAATGAGTGTGCTCTTGCCAAGCTCGGTGCCGTAAACATGCCACTCCAGAAAGGTTCTGGGCATCCCGCTAGTTATGCTAATGAACCCCCCACTCCTTTTTTTTTTCTCCACTTTCTCTTATCCTGCTGGCACAGCCTTCAGTCTTCTGCAGTACACCACTCCATTGTCATCCCCTGCCCCTGTTCTGTTGGCATCAGACTAGATAATACACAGCAAAACGGAGATCCAAGAACCCTTGTAAAAAAAAAAAGAGGAAAAAACATGGCAAGAAAATAATATGGTTGTTATTTCTTTGAACTCAAAACCAGGCCATTGTTCTTCTTTTTTTCTGCCCCAATTTGTTGCAAAATACGGTACAAAATATGATTATCTTAACAACTCGCATGCACGGACGGCTAATTATAGCAGCGCGAACAACGTCTCTGATGAGGTCATCGCTGAGCAAACTAACCATCGCTTCTGTCTGCTGAGCTTCGAGTCCTCAAAGTGCTTCACAGCCAGGAAGCAGAAGCAGGACTTCTTGTTTTGCCAACGCTGGCATGGCGGAGAGCATCGGGAGGTTATTTGTCACGGGGACTTGGAGGAACTTAGTGGTAAGAGGGGAAAGTGCTGGGCCCGACAGGAACCACTGAAGTCGGCTGAACTCTGCCGAGTGTCGATGTGGCAGCCAGGATTACAGTCTCCACGAGACAAAACCCACTGCAGCCCCACGTTTTGTTTGTGTGAAGTGTGAGAATGCAAATGTGTGTGTGTGTGTGTGTGTGTGTGTGTGTGAGGGCAATCGTGCATTTCCAAGGCCCTGTATGCATGTGGCTTTCTCAGAGTTGTTTGGTAAGCCAGGCCTCTGACGTGGATTTGTGGCTCCGCTGCAGAGGAGTTTATCGTAGATAATTACTGAAGAATGTGCTGGAAAAGGAACAAACCGCGGAGCTTCTGGGCTGGCAGATGCTGAGCTGAGCCTGGGCCTACACGGTGCCCCGCGCTGCAGCCTCACACACTCCGGCCCCCACCGGGCCGCTCCGAGCTTGAAAGGGCAGCAGAGAGAAACATGGAAACACTGGAGAGCCCAAATCAGCTTTTCTTTTATTGCCCCCAGAACACTCTTTCATCCACTGTACATTCAACATAGTACAGTGCCCTGTACATTCAACACATGCAACACAGTACAGTGCACTGCACACACAAGGGAAAGCCAGAATTATCCATCTCTTTACAATTTTTGTTACTTTAAATATGATAACCGGAAATTTTTATCGAATAACTATCACCAAAATAGGAGGAAAATGTGTAATTATCAGTGTTAAATATTGATGAATAGTCAAAAATATGAATTAACCCTCCTGTTACCTTTGGGGTCAATTTGATCCCATTCAATGTTTAACGTCTCTAAAAAAAAAAAAAAATCACTGACATCATTTTGTTTTGCTTCATATTTCATGACTTTTCCTGATTTATTGGGGACAACTGGGAAAACCTCAAATTCACATGATGATTTGTTTCCAATGTCCTGTACACAACTTGTAAGCATCAGTGTTCTTTGGGGTCAATTTGACCCCATTCAATGTTTAACGTCTCTAAAAAAAATGAATGACCTAATTTTCTTTCGCTTCATATTTCATGACTTTTCCTGATTTATTGGGGAAAACTGGAAAAAACCTCAAATTCAGATGATGATATGTTTTCAATGTCCTGTACACAACATATAATTGTTTTTAATTTGACCCCAGGCTGTTTTTCACTGAGTAAAACATATAAGAAATATCACCTTTTTTATTTATTTAAAGGGATATTTAGGTAGTCAACAAACATAAAGTACCTGAGACCTAAACTTGGGGAGCAATATTAATTCTAACATATTTCTGGAGGTTTTAATTGCTGGGGTCAAATTGACACTACGGGTAAAATATGTTAGTACATTTGAAGGTAACAGGAGGGTTAAATATTGCAAAAAATGTATATTCAAATGTATTACAATGACCATATATCAACATGGTGTGAAATGCTTGCAAATCATATACATATGTAACTAGTTATACGTTTAGAGTGAAAAAAAAAGGAGGTTGTTTTGGTCACCTGATACGGCTGGATGAGACGTGGAGAGAGAGATGGACCAAACATTTGCATGTTGGAGGCGTGGGGAATGTGATGCGACAGCGAAACTGTTTCACAGGTATCCGTGAGGCCGCTGCGGAGACTCCTCGTAAAGTGTTGACATGTTTGTTCACTCGCTAGAACAATAAAACACTCTTCACCGGCGACCCAAAATGGTTGCCAACGGTACAAAAGAGCGAGAAAGAGCTGCGGCGCGACCGTAAACACATGATTGAATGATCCGCCGCTAAGATAAGAAGCACAAGATAAACTCGGTTTTCAGGCGCACTAACTCATACATATAAAGACGACCAGCGCCACTAAATCCACTCCGGGGGAAGCAGCAGGTAGAGGAAGCAGTTTGGGGTTTAATGGTTTATTCTGTATTACGAAGGAAACGGCGAGCTAGGGGACCGTTGAGGCGCCTTTCGTCAGGTTCCGTCTCTTCTATTCCGCCATTAGATGGAAATTATTTCAAATCACTACCTAGCAGCCCCTGAATCAAATGAGTGACCCCAAGGTGAACATTGTACTATATGGCCCCATTGCAGGCTCATTCAGCCATTCATCCACTGTAGAAATCATTACTTCCATATTTCACAAGTGTCAAAATTGATATGGCTATACTGCGTGTGTGTGTGTGCGAGTGTGTATTTGTGTGTGTGTGTGTGTGAATGTGAGAGAGAGAGAGAAATGAGAGACAAAGAGCGCAAGATTGTGCGACGGAGAGGAAAGAGGGAGATGATCTGTAAAACGAGGCATACCTCATCTGAAAAGCGGTATCGGTTATGTTTTTAATTCCTATTGTCCTTACATTTATTTGTATGTTAGAAGGCTCTAAAAAGGCTCTGAAACAATAGTAGTACATATGCATGGCTGCAGTGTGTCCCTTAGTGTGTGAATGCAGAGTAACTTAACCGTGAGTTGGTATTTACATGCATAGTTACTTCATTACATAATCAATTTAAACTGGTCCCACTCTACTGTATATCACCCAAAAATGCAACGGTAAATAATTGTCGG
This sequence comes from Liparis tanakae, assembly GCA_036178185.1. Classification (NCBI taxonomy): domain Eukaryota; kingdom Metazoa; phylum Chordata; class Actinopteri; order Perciformes; family Liparidae; genus Liparis; species Liparis tanakae. The sequence continues at coordinate 24,320,737 of CM070094.1, read as the reverse complement.
TTGAGTTATCGGAGGCTAAATAGCAGCGTCTGTTCCTCCTGGTCACTTTTTGCATTATGGAGGTTTCCTTCAGGATGATTGTGTATACACTACCGTTTAAAAGTTTGGGGTCACCGAGAAAATGTTGTGTCTTCCATGAAAACTCACTTTTATTTATTAAATGAATACAAGATTAATACAAAATATAGTCAAGACATTGACAAGGTTAGAAATAATGATTTTCATTGTAAATATTAATGTTGTTCTTCAAACTTGTGGCTCAAAGGAAGGCCAGTTTTAGAGCTTCTCTCACCAGCATAACTGTTTTCAGCTGCGCTCACATAAAAAGGATTTCAATGTCAAGGAAGAATCCGTTTGTGGAAAATGCTAAATAAAAAGTTATTTTAAAAAAGAGTTTCAAGGGGGTTCTACCCCTCTGCTCGTCTTCTAAGGCAATAACACAATGTACCACTAGAACATGGAGATGGGCCTCTACACACCTCTGTAGAGACTTCATTAACAAACAGAGAATAGTCATTTACCACATTAACTATGTATAGAGTGTATTTCTGATTAATTTAATGTCATTTTCATGTAAAAAACTGTGCTTTTTTTTCTTTTTTCTAAGTGACCCCACACTTTTGAACCGTAGTGTACGTGTGTGTTGGGATACATTGTGTGTCTCTGGTGCAGACGGTGTGGCGTGTGCATACATGCGCTGGGAAAATTAATTTGAAATGTACGTTTATAAGGTCGTTGGCAAAACGCTCTCCCGTGCCCTCTTAAGATGATGAAAAACAGCAGAGCGAGAAAACAGATCTGACCATTGCAAAAAAACTGGGAGCGCTTCAAGGTAGGCAGATGAACAACCTTGTGCATCAGCCCACAGAACTCTAGATATCAATGCCTTTTCAATTCACTTACTTTTTGTAATCATCAAGGTCAAAAGGCAATTTCTCCAACCACAGAAATAAATAAAACAGGTTGGCAGCAAATTAAATAGAAAGGGGAACAAAGCCATGCCTCCAGCTAGTGAGGGAAAAAACAAGGGTAGAAAATCTCACATGAAAGCTAATTTTCAGATAACATCAAGCTTTGCCATTTGACTAATTGGAATACACTTCACTCTTCATACAGAAATTCCATTAGCACTTAAAAACATTTTGCGTGAAAGATTTTTGTTGTGCAAAGCATTATTTTCCCATCCATGACAGCATCCACAAGCTGCTGATGGTGAGTATGGCAGATTTATCCAATTGTTAGTTATAAGTACAATACCTTATTAGAAACCCGTTTGTAACAGCTGTATGTGGTAAGATTCACTTTGCCAAGCGCCATCCCAAGTATACACTCCAAAATATCTAAACAATATTTAAATGCTAATTCATTATTTTTATATCTCTTTACCTGCTTTTTAAAACAGAGCAACGTCATGAGCGTATGTAACTTTATGGTTGTCATTTATCTTTATGACTGACAAGTATGCCTGGTCATGAAATTATGCTGCACTATGTGTACAATGAATGTGTATTTGTCCTGGACTGACCCTTTTTATGTTAACGGTTTAACTGTATTTAGAAGGCGTGTGTTTGTTTAGGATTGAGCATAATATAAAGATTTAAAACCTTTATTATTGAGAAACTAACTCAACATATTACATTACATCACACGTCATTTAGCTGACGCTTTTATCCAAAGCGACTTACAATCCCGTTACATTTATACACCGTATAGACGCAGCTACAGGGAGCACTTCAAGGTTAAGTGTCTTGCTCAAGGACACATGGACTAGGGCGGGGATTGAACCTCCAACCCCCGGATTGAAAGACGGCCCTGCTACCCACTGACTCAGTCGCAGTATAGAAAAGAAACGTCTCGGATATTTCTAAGACTCCTCAAGAAATAAATCCCACGTGATAAACTAGGTTTACCATTTCTACCTCACTACCTCAAGGTTGAGTTAGTGAGGTAGAAAATTGCTGATAATATTGCGGCTTCATAACGCAAAAAACTACAACTCCTGCCTGGTGGCGGGATGCCTTCGCCACTTTCCATTCATCAAAATGTCATCCCGTCACAAGAATGTGCCACCGAGTGCTAATCAGCTCATCCTTGACTTCAACAGTACGTTTGTGCCAACTGGCTCAAGGTGTTCCTGAGATATCACAAGAACGGCACAGACATGGAGTCACAGGAACCGTGACCTTTGACCTCAACATCAAATCACCAGGTGGACGTTTAGTACAAACTTGAAGACGTTCCCTCCCGGCGTTCCAGAGATACGTTCATGAGAGCACAAATACACAATCCATCGTTACCGTCGCCGAGGCACGAAAACTATGTACACACAAAACTCTGAGGTAAGAGTCTCACTCACAGCCGGTCCCTCCAATCAATAAGGAACGTCTACTGTTGTGGATCGGATGTCTCGTGTACAAATACCATTTCAATAGGGTTATTGTGCACAGCTTTCTATTCTTAGTGCAGATGAAGCTCAAAGAAATACAGTATATACACATTAATATTTGGGCTTGTGTCCCTTTTTGTATTTCTAGAATGTTAAATACACACGGTGTGAAAACGGATCAGTTTTAACATCTCAGCAGGGTGTCTAATTTTAACAAGATATCTGAAAACTGAACTTCTTAAACTTGTGATAGTGAGATACAGAGTCACATATATATATATATATATATATATCTATCTATTTATGTATATATACATTATATATACACACATTTTGTTTAAGGAGCCGGCGTAGTTTGTTGAAAGATTAAAAAAAATAATTAAAAAACAGTTTATTCCAGTTTAAAAGTGTACTTCAGGGATCAAAGAAACACATAGGACAAAGAGATTAACAAAATGCTTTAGGTCAATACTTTACACAATGATGCATTTTGGGAGGCACACCTCTACAGGGCCTGTGTAAAACAATGGGCGTCATAACGGCCCTGTGCAGCTTATTAATCTTTCCTCGCCCTCTAATCAATCCGTTTCTCCTCTTGTGAACACTGGTTACATTCCCACGTTAAAGGAGGGAACATCTTTCACCGTGGCACGAAAGGGCGGCTCCGGGACGCCGACGTCTCTCTCCAGGAGTAACGGCACACAACCGCTTCCTCAGGATGTTTTTAACCCAATGACAGACAGATTAAGCCGGGGAAACGTCAGCTGGCGTGTTGTCAAGCCTGCGTAGCAAGGATTCAGAGGACATACTTTTTTCTTTCTTTCCATGATTGATGAATTGTGTTTGAATCAGCTCGGAAAAGAGCAGTCGTATATTACCAAGAGTTTAAAAATAATCAGTTATTACATATTTACGACCTGAATAATCCTTTCTAATGACAAAGTCAGACATCTTTCCAAAGCTTGTGACCTCACGATATGTTGAGTTATCATAGGATTTCAAAAGGGATTTCCAATATGACAAATAGTGTCATGGCTACAACTGGGAACTATTTAAGAGGAATGTTGTGAAATCATACTGGAGAGCTCAGTTAATACTTTTCTATAGACGACGGGAAGGGGAAGCAACCACTATTTGTGTTATTCCCCATTGTACAGTCATCCTGCAGCAATTATTTAAAATCTTTGATTATCCTCAGAGAGACGATGCAATCATGGCTGAAAATCAATTTCAGGGACATCAGGAAAAATCAAAAAGGCTCGCGCGGTGCCAACAGGGCCACGGGCTCGTGCGAGAGAAGAGAGGGGATTTCTTTCTCATCATCGTTTCGGTTTTCCCTTTGCTAAGGGGTAATCAGCCAGCAACACCAGAGAGCTCGCTGGGAGTCGGAGCCAGATCCCGATCCCGTTCAGAGCTGCTAGTGATGTGGAGCCAGGTAGCATCCAATTAGTGCTCAGTGTAACTTAATGCAAAGTGCTGGCACCCAGCGCACCGGATCCAACTAGTTGTCATACGATTTCCACGCTTCTGCTGTCAAATCCACCAACATTCGCTGATTGGCTTTGCCTCCTCAAAGCACCACGAAGTTGAAATGAGACGTTTCCGTGAATGCCGCGCCACGCGTACGGCCGTGTTCTGCTCAAACAGGTTGGCCCGACTACTGATGAGTTTTAGAACCACGTTCACTCCTTCTATATATGGAGCGATTCGTGATGGCGCCCGGTTCCAACGCTCCGTAACGGATGTAGACGCGATGAAAGAAATCATCGTCCGCGATGAACCGGGAGCGTCATGTACCATTTTTAGCAAACAAAAGCCGGGTGTAAAATTCCAACCTTCCTTTATGTCCAATCAAGTCGCGGTGCCGCTTTACAGTCAATCAGCCTGGAATTGGCCAGATGCTGGACCCGTCTCACACAGCTGAGAGCAGATTAATTTTGATAATTACATATTTAAAGACAAGGCATAAAAAGGAACCCCCCCCCCCCCCCCCCCCCACAATGCTGTTTTATTCATAGCGAGCTGATTCGGTAGATGAGAGACAGAACGATACGATATCCCGAATGGGCGATATTTTATACGTCCCCGTTTTATGCATTTCAACCCCCTCCGTTTTTTTATCCGCCGACTCTTTGATTTCCTTTTCCCTTCCTCTCCCCGAGTGCGGGCCGCTGCGAGGAGCGTCTCAACAGATTGCGGTCTCTGGCAGAAAGCAGACAATTGAGTTTGGGAAGTGGCATGGAACGAGACACGGGAGTTCGGGGGTGGCTCGCCCCCCCCCCCCCCCCCCGCGCGGGCCGATTGCCCAATCCTTCATAACGGCATTAGCAGAGTCCAGGCAGCGGCGCAGTGGAAAATCCCCTCCACCATGTTTCCTCATCAGCGATGTCTTCTCTCTGACCTCCACCTCGGGTTTTTTTCGGGACTCACGTGAATACGGAAGATGAATACGGGGCCGACTTGTGAGGTTATGCCAAATTCAACGGCAAGACAGGCCCGTCGACCGTGAAATCGCCTTTGCAGAGGGAGTATGGACACATCCTGATTGGTTGAAGGCACTTTCATCCCTGGGAAATTTCCTGACCTTTATTTTATGTCCTAGGCCATAAAGATCAGGTACAATGCTATCAAAACAACCAGTATAAAGGAAAATAGTGGTCCATTATCCCCCATAATTCCTCTCTGGACATCTATCATCACTCACCATCTACCCAGCAGTCGTCACAGGAAACCCCCATAGTTGTGCGATGTGGAGCTTTCCTCTTTGCCCTTTCCTGGTAATACCTCCTGTGACATATTTGGCTCAGCACCCTTACACAAACACTAACACACTCGCACACAAACACACACACACACACTGCTGTTTGACCTCTGAGGTTCAGTAAGAGCATTAAATACCAATTAGGGTTGGGACGGGCCAAGCCGAGTCTGAGGTTGTGAAGGGCCCTGAGGCCTGTGGGAAGCAACTTATTGGTCCCTGGGCATACGTGTGTGTGTGCGTGTGTGTGTGTGTGTGTGTGTGTATGAATAGTGCAGGAGGCCAGATTCATACAGTATGTGGTTGTGTGTGTGTGTGCAAGCTAAGGATATCAATAGCATAGACAATCTCCCTTGCTGCTACTTTCTACACGCATGCACAAAACCACATCTGGATATTTTGTTTAATGTAACGTTCAAGTCCCCTCTTGGTCATCTCTCTGAGAAGCCTTTTTTGTTTTGGCTGAACTTTCTATTCCATCATAGCATTGGAATAAACCGATTTTTCTTTGCTTCGAATTACATTCTCTCAAATGTGCTGTTATCATATAATGAAGAAGTCTTAATAAATACCCGACTGCCTAAGAGTTCAATAACTATGTGGCTGAAATGGGAGCGGTACGATGATTTATCTGACGTACGTTATTTGTCTCAGTTTAATGCTCAAAATAAAAACGGCAATACGAGGAGGAGGAATATGAGCCAACGCTCCGAAGGCGACCCTCTGAGAAATATCCGTTGTCCGCGGTGCACCTGGAGACCGTGTGATGATGTGCGGTGGTTATCTGGTGGCTTCAGAGTCATGCCCTTTACTGTCCCTCTGTTATTTACCCACCAGACACACACAGCGTGACAAATGTTTTGTCTGACCTTCTAAATTTGTTTTCCTTCCTCTTAACTGTGATTTTATTTCCCTTGGACTGGCCACACAGTGTGTGTGTGTGTGTGTGTGTGTGTGTGTGTGTGTGTGTGTGTGTGTGTGTTCAAGTCTGCTTATTTGTTTGTCTGCAGTGAAAAAACAAGGTATATCTCCAGAAAGATAAACATCTATTCTCACTTTGTTGCAGATTACTTCCATAAATTCAGCATTTCAATGAAAAAGGAAAAAGTGTTGCAAGAGCGACTAACATACCAGAGCTCCAGCAGCCACTGGCCATCCGGAGTGTGTGTGTGCTCCAGTCTGGAAAGAGTTAAAGTCACCACGGGCCAGAGCAGAGTCAACACCGGCCACGGCTTGGCTGGCCTAACCTGCCAGATCAATATCTGCAAATAATAAATTAGCTCCCCAGAGGGGACGCACTAAACCTTCAGCAACAGCGGCCTGGAAAAGTCCACAATTGGTGTGTGCGAGACTCAATAAGCCAGGTGAATGACTGTGCAGGGGCACATCTTTAGCACTCCATAATAGAAAATTAATGGTGCTCAAATCAGTGCTGAGGGCACCCTGAGGGTTACCTAATAGGCCTAGTTAGAACTGTCATCCCTCCCAGAGTCACCTAAAATATCACACGCAAACACAGGAAGCCAAGAGGAGAGGGAGGGATGGGAGAGAGATGTACGTGTGTGTGTGTGTGTGTGTGTGTGTGTGTGTGTGCGTGTGTGTGTGTGTGATAACAGGGATTACCACCTTTGGAATTGATTTAATCCGTGAGAGTATTACAGAAGTTTTATTTGGAATCTGGAAGAGTGAACTGAAAGTAGGGCTGCCAGAACAAAAGTAATAAGCAAAATGTCAGTAAATTAATCAAATTATTGGAAAAATCATTCAAAATACTTCTTTAGTATTAGCTTGCTGGCTTTGTCGAATTTACTCTTTTAATGGCAGAAGACACCGAGGATGACGCTCCTCCTAACTCCTCCTTCAAGACATATTTGAATGTTTTTTAATTCCTTTCGGTAAAAGACAAGAACTATTCTTCAACAAATAATACCAAGACTGCAGACTGTGATATCAATGCTATATGTTTCTGCTTTATCGTACAATTACTATTTTTACTTTATTTCATTTGGAACGTCTAATATTTAGTATTTAAATGTTCGGAGTTAATTCAGCCGATATATTGTCCCATTTAATTTCAAGGAGTTCACAGCCCAACGCAAACAAGCATCCATTAGGAGGGCTGTAACGCAGCTTTTTATTAGGAATTTAATAGAGAAAATAAATACATTGTAACACCTAATCTGACAAAAAAATCACATCATTACAGATTATATTGTTCATTCTTATTATCCGCAGTACAAATGACGAGTAGTCGGTCACATGGTCATGCTCAATCCAGGAAATAAAAACATAAATTGACTGACAGTGAATAATAATGGACTATATTGTCCATTACAGACTAAAATGAGCTAAATAGTCACTGAAAAGTGAAAAGTCGTCTTAAGTTAGAGGTGGAAACAAGAGTCCATAATGGAAAGACTAAGTTGATGATCAAGTACAATGCTGAAATATGCAAGTATACCATGTCGGCTGCGTCCAAGCAGAAACGTGTCCAATACAGCAGGCTGTTTAAAAACAGATCTATATGCCCAACAGGCTGGTAATGAGCCTTAAAAGCACATCTGATTACTTATTCCAGCTGGCTTATTCCCTTTCTCCACAAACACAACTATTGGATTCAATAAACATACTTGGTATTGATCCCGAGCCACCCGGCAGCACACGCAGCCCTCTTAACCGCTATCAACAAGATTTATTACAACTTTGCATACTGAACAGAACCGAGCAGACACACACACACACACGCACACACACACACACACACACACACACACACCGGCATGTGCACAGACACGTGCAAAAGCTTAAATACCAAACGACTTCTCATCAGCGTCACGCACACACATGCACACAACCTTTCGATCGTTCTCCTGACCCTAATTTGCCTATGCAGTAATATCAGGGGGGTTGTGATGTGTGGGGAGGGGGGTGCCTCCTCATCTCCTCCTCCTCCCTCAGGTCTGGACTCCACTGGACTCACCCACATGCCGCCACGCTGCCGTCCTCCAGCCCAAACAGGGTGTGTCGCTCCCCGCAGGACACTTGAGATATTTTCAGAGACGATGGAAGATTCTGGAACAAACGTGGAGCCAGCTGGAGGAAGAAAAAAAAAGAAGAAAAATAAAGTTCCCAGTGAGGTGCAGAAACACAGTGCGAGTAGCTCTCAAGTTGGTACTCCATCAGCCTGGCGAACATCCCAGAGACGGGCGCCGCTCCAGTCGCTCCTCTCGGCGTAGAAGAAGACGAGAAACAAGAAAGAAGCGGCGTACTCCGTCATGGCGCCGAGCTGTGTGGATGTGATGTTTTAACTCCCCGTGTGTGTGTGTGTATGTGTGTTTGTCTGTACGTCTGTCTGTGTGTGTTCATGCCAGTGCCACAAAGAGAAGAAAAATGAAACAGCCTATGAGGAAAAAAGAAAGCCTGGTTCCTCATCATGCGCTTGTTAGCTTGTCCAATCTATGGCAATCAGCACAGTCCCAGGGGTCGAAAGACACGAGATCCCGGGGAAAGGGAAGCCGAGGCTGAGGAAAAGATCAATACTGCACTGTGAAACAAGAAGTGTGGGCTATTTACTCTCCATTGATCTGATGATGCTGGAGAAACACCTCACTCGGCTATTAAATTGAGGGTGTGAGTCTACTGTGAAGCTCTTTTTATTTACGTTCTACTCCCCTCTGTCTTCACACCAAGGTCAAGAAAAAGCTAAAAAAACATCGACAAACAAAGTAATTAATCTGCGTTAAAATGGCCCTAACTACCCATCTGAAGGGAAGTTCTGCTCAGAGCGACACGAGAGCCACAGTGATGGATACCAAGAGTCTGCTTCACTGGAGCTACCTCAAGACGAGCGGTTCCACCTGCATGAAGAAGCATAAAGTCGGCCTTTTTGCGGCAGAACCGTGGCAGCCAAGTACGATACATAGTAAAGATATGTATATCTCTTAACTATTTATACAGGGTTATTACACCAATGGATTTCCAGGACTTTTCCAGGACTTGAGACTAAACTCTCGGTGTGTACATGAACATTTTTGAAAATGTAGTATTCAAACAATGAGAATTACAAAGCATACAATACACCTTAAATGAAACAAATTACATTATCTCGACCGCTTCCTGAGCTGCTGTTGCTACGGCCAGCGAACTTTCCAGTTAAGGTGCGTTCACTTGCAACAAGAAAAAAATATAATTGCGCCAATATTATAAGATCGTATGCCGGCTTAGATTTTGAGCGTCTTCCTTTCAAAAACATATGAATTATTGTAAACTTGGTGTAAATGATGTGAATACAACAAATTTCCATGACTTTTCCCAAACTTTTATGATCTAAGTTTTTTTCCATGACTTTTCCAGACCTGGAAATAACCATTTCAAAATTCCATGACTTTTCCAGGTTTTCCACGACCGTACGAACCCTGTATATAGATATGTATAATTAACAATCGACCAACTTTCTTTGTTTTGTTATTCAATACAATGTCTGATGATTTAGGCATCTCGTTTCATTCCATTTTCAAGAAATCAATACTTATTTCCTAAAAGGACATTTCGCCACCAAATAAAAAAATGCATATTTGATAGTGACGCGTGTATCTTCTCGTTACACGAGAGGCTCGTGTTCTGACGGCTTAGGTTGTAAACGAGAGCGTTGTCCTTCGCTGAGTTCAGGAGAAAGAAAAATAGGTCAGAAACAAAACCGCCCACAATGGCTGTGGATTATCTGGAGTGAACGTGTCATGATTACAGGAAAAACACATTGCAGTTGAGTTTTTTTAATACATTTTAATAGAAGAAAATAAAATACAACATTGTTTTATTTGTTTTACTGTGAGAAACCAACTTTTTTTTTCTTGTACCGACTTTCCTGAGAAGTGTCTATGACATACACTACCCTTCAAAAGTTTGGGGTCACTTAGAAAAAAGGAAAAGAAAAAAAAAAATTCCAATGAAGATGACATTAAATTAATCAGAGATACTCTCTCTACATAGTTAATGTGGTAAATGCCTATTCTCTGTTTTTTAATGAAGTCTCTATAGAGGTGTGTAGAGGCCCATCTCCATGTTCTAGTGGTACATTGTGTTATTGCCTTAGAAGACTAGCAGAGGGTTAGAAGCCTCTTTAAACCCTTTTTTTATTTTTATAACTTTTTATTTAGCATTTTACAGATTATTCCTCGACATTGAAACCCTTTTTATGTGAGAGCAGCTGAAAACAGTTATGCTGGCGAGAGAAGCTCTAAAACTGGCCTTCCTTTGAGCCACAAGTTAGAAGAACAACATTAATATTTACAATGAAAATCATTATTTATAACCTCGTCAATGTCTTGACTCTATTTTGTATTAATCTTGTATTCATTTAATAAATAAAAGTGAGAGTTTTCATAGAAAACACAACATGTTCTCGGTGACCCCAAACCTTTGAACGGAATGTGATTGGTTGTATGTTTGATGTTTTATACTGTGGGTAAACCGCAGTGACACCATCATTTGAAGTAGATTTATATGCATTACTGATGCATTCTCACACATTCTGGGGGTAGAATACCCCGTAGACAACAGAAGATGAAAATAAAGCCATCCAGTCATCTCTGGTTCCCCTCCAATGTGTGCAGAGCTGCGTCCGTCCTGAGACGCGTCACGGTGTGAACCTCTTTCCCTCCTGTCTTTGCCTTCCTCCTCCTCCTCAGAGGAGGAGTCTCCTTATTGACTGTGTGGCTGTATTACAACAAGCGGCCTCTAATGACTCCCTGAAGACCTTTCTATCCCCGCCGCCCGCCCTCCGTCTCTCTCTCTCTCTCTCGGCCTCCGTCTCTGTGTCTCTCCCCCTCGGCCTGCTCTTCAGGCTCCAGTTCAGCAGCTAATTAACCCTCTCTAATAGCGTAGATTACATTAGCTTTGAGCCGCTCGCACCCTCCACCGGACTCGCACGGCCACACAATGGGGCCTAGCCTCGCTTTACAAATCTCCCCCTTCACAAGAGCACAATTATGAATTCAAACAACTTCTTATCCACGCGCACTCATCCGTGGACAAGAAGCCCTCCTCTTCAGCCGCCCCGCTCCTCCCCTGCCACCCACCTCCCAGGCCTTCACGCAGGGGAGGAATGAGGGGACTGAAGAGAGGGGACCACACAACAAGATGGCCGTGAAGGGGAGGGGGGTATGGGGGTAAATCAGAGAGGTCACTATAGGTGTTTCATTGGGGCGAAGGCTTCAGAAGCCCAGTGATAACCCTCCCGTCTTAACATTCCTATTCAGAGCTGAATCGAAACTTAATTACAATGGGTGGATGGAGTGAGAAGGGGGGGGGGGGAAACCAGGAGCGAGGGGAGGTTTACGGTTTAAGTGGTCACAGAGAGGGAATTAGACGCTAGAATGAATGACTTAAGCCACTGGAAGCGGTTTTCTCCACATTGACAAAATGGCCTGGGAACTCAAAAGCTGAATGAAAACTTAAGAAATATCTTCTTTATTTCGCGCGCGTGTGTTTTTAGAAAGCTGCAAATTGCGATGTATCGAGTGATTCCGATGAACCGGCCGAGACCCAACACGTCTAAAGATGCACTCCTGTCCTGGTGGTGGGATGGGACTCGATCACACAGCCCGCTTGCAGAATGTAAGAAGATACGACGGTTGGTTGGCTTCATTTAATGCAATGGATCTGAGCCGTGTAAAAGCCGCCATTAAACTGCTGGAGGCCGACCGCTCTGCGAGAGAGTACCAGGCAGGAGAGGGAAGATTCAATGAGAGGAATACATTTTTTAAATTGTATTTTTTTTCCGCCCTCTTCTCTCTTACAGCACTTACAGCACTTAGCGGTGTTTTATCAATGATAATGAGATGAGATATAGCCGTGGTAAAAAAAAAAAAGAGGGTAAAAAAGAAATAAAATATACAATAAATGGATGTAATCTGCTCCGTCTAAATGTAAATTGCTACATTTGAAGCGAAAGGACATTCTCGTGTTTCTTTGTCCGAACAAGTAATTTTCCCTACGTCTCTCTTCTGTAAGGCTTGCCGTAGCAGCATTTTCCGCAGCACCGAGCACTCTCCTTTCTATTTCAATAGGACAGCTCATTTGCCAGACTCCCGAGCGCAAACTGCTGACTGTGTTTTTCCAAGGCTGTGTACTTTTGTGCGCGAGTGGACGAGGAGTAGCGTGCGTGTGCAACGAGCGAGTGCGAAAAGAGAGAGAATCGGAAGAGAAAGGCATGAAAGAAGGATATGGAAAACGGAGGGGAAAGAGTGGGCGAGAGAACACGGCGTATCATTAAGGCACTCAGAGATCATTAGATGTACGAGGGCTCTGCTATGCAAGGTCAGGGCTGCTGTGTTTTTCTAGGTCGGCAGAGGAGCAGTAAAAACCAGTGTAATCAGACGCTCCCCCCACCTCCCCTGACCCCACCGCCGCTCCTCCTCCATCGAGAGGTTTATCCAGCCTCTGTATGTATTTACTAACATTATGAAGGCGTATGAGCCAAGGACACGGTAAACTACACGAAAGGCACAGAAAGGCTGGGAGCTAGATATTGGCCTTATTACGGGGTAGAGTTGATGTACACGGCTGCTTTAACAGGTGAAGTGCGCTGTTGGCTCGCCAGTATTTTTCATTAAGGCCATCCTTTATAGTTCAGTCCAGCAACTGGCGGTCTGCCCCAATAAAGTGCACGTCTGTGTATGCCAATGCACACAGGGTTTTGTTTTTTTTTCAGCTCTGGGGGGGAAGGACATGGATTTTATTGAGAGGTAAATCCACTTTGTGTAAAAGTAACCGACAAACTCTCTTTTTAGACACCCGGACCGGCGCTTGGTATTGAAACTCATTACTTTTCTGATTCAAAACAAAATGTGCCCCGAGCACCAAGTATCGCAATCTTACAAGCTGCCTCAGAATGTCTGGTCACATTTGTGATCTGGTTTTCTTACTTTACTTAATCCTCAATCAGATAGCGCCTGATTTTAATCAAAATGTTTGTCACTCTTTGACGAGTGAAAAATATAGATAATTAAAAAAACAAGCTTGTATATATATATATATATATATATATATATATATATATATATATATATATATATATATATATATATATATATATATATATATATATATATATATACACACATATATATACACATACATACATACATACATACATACATATATATATATATACATACATACATACATACATACATACATACATACATACATACATATATATATATACATACATACATATATATATATACATACATATATATATACATACATATATACATTATATATAATAATTATATATATATATATATAATATATATATTTGTATATATATATATTATTTTTTAAATAAAACAACAAAAATGCTTTAGTGAAGGGGTCGGGAACCTATGGCTCTTCCCCCCCCCTCCCCCTCCCTCTAGCACCATGCAAAACCAGAAGTTACATTAAAAACCAGACATTTAATTCATTTTACGTTAAAAATACTATATGCCGCTCAATGAAATATATTTAGAATATATTTGGCCTTTATGGCTCTCCCAGTCAAAAAGGTTCCTGACCCCTGGCTTGGTGTATCAGTATAAAACAATTCCACTTAACACCCATCCCGTACCCAGATGTCTGATCCTCTTCGGTCCTCAAAGTCTACGGGAGGCCGTGCCGTGGGTAACGTGGCGTGTTCATCAAGATAATGACGGATCGCCTTATCCTTATCCATCCCCGCTTTTATAGAGACGAATGTCCTGCTTGGCTTCTTACTCAGCACTTTGGCCTTTCCCGCACTCATTGTGCACTTTATCACACCAACACCCTCACGGAGCCCAAGATGGAGATTTGCAAAAGCCCGTCTGGAAAAGGGACCCGACTGAAGCCAATCAATCAAACGTGCTCCAGGCCAATCGAGAGGAACGCACAAGTCCAAAAAGCACCACCACTACGCTCCCAGTGTGAATGTGTAGCGCTAAGTAATTGGCGTATCAGAATAGGCAGGGTTCTTACAAGTTTTGACCGATGGATTTCCATGACTTTTCCATGACTTTAAACCAAATTTCCATGACCAAATTGAAATCTCGGTAAAAACTTGAAAAATGTAGAACATTTTACGTATTGAGAGTACGCCGGCTTATATTTTGAGCGTTTTTTTTTATATTTCTTATAAAACATTAATTATTTCAAACTCGGCGTAAATTAACATAAATTTAACACAAATCAACAAATTTCCATGACTTTTCCCAAACTTTTATGATTTAAGTTTTTTCCATGACTTTTCCAGGCCTGGAAATGATCATTTTAAAATTCCATGACTTTTCCAGGTTTTCCATGACCGTACGAACCCTGAATACGGTATTGTGGTAGAGGGGCAGTAGTGCGCTTGGAGGGATGAGTCAAGAAGTTGAAGATGAAAAGACAAAAGGCAAAGTGAGCGAGAGGGAACCGTTGTGTAGGAGAATGTCTTTCCTGCTCTGGACCGTCTCATTAGGCTAATGTTTTTTTATAAGGCACTTCAAATGTCAAGGCATTGGTGGATTTAGTGTAAACTTAAATTCCATTACCTGGCAGGCATTAATTGCTTACTGAGCCCAGGGATCTTTCCCCTGGGGCCTCTATGTTTCCTATCTGTCATCTGGCTAACTATTCTGTCTAGACTAACTTAGAGCACCGTAATCCACCATGGGGATCAATAAACTGCACATAATTCAGCTCCAATAATGAGCTTTCACTTCAAAAAAAAAAAAAAAAAAAAAAAAAAAAGCGCCAGCCCACTTCCCAAGGAACCGGCAGGGGCGTAAAATGATAATGTAATTATTAAAAGGACAGACAAAATGAGTAAGCACTTTCACGCAGAGAGGGAGGGCGAGCCCGGCCTCAATTAGACACACTTAAAGCTATCATTGTTATTCGAGACAAAGCTAATCAAGGAGGAGATACGGGGGCATCCATTCCAGCAGGTAATGGAATGACGCTGGCTGGCTTTCCCATTTCCCCCGGCTCACGACGTTAGAGCGGCTGCCCTGCAGTCACAGGCGAGTGGGCACTCTCTAATGGAGTGCAATGGAGGTGGTTTCATCCACCAATCAGAGGCTACTTGGCATGGACAAGTTTAAGATTCACATCCAGCGGCACATGAAAGCATCAACGGGAGGCATTATTTACACCGGTAGTTTCCATTAGTAGTTCAGGAATATGAAATGCAACAGTACTGATGTGTCGCAGCAACTTAGTTAGTTAGTTAGTTTATTTTTATTTCGGGTTATATACAAAAAGCAAGATTTTCTTTTTACAACAAAAGAAGAAAGCGGCTAACCGAAAGGGTCAAGGTGAAGCTATCGAGCTTATAAGAGCCCTAACCTATGATTTCACAAGGAAACCTAATTCAGAGAATCATATATATATATATATATATATATATATATATATATATATATATATATATATATATATATACACACACACACACAAACATATATACACATACACATATACATACACATGCATACACATTCACAAACCCATATACATCTACACACACACACATAAATCCACAAACATACATATTTACATAAAACAATAATCAAAACAACAAAAAACTTGTCCCCATTAACTGTTACTTATGATGCTTCATTAATTGATACCTTTGTATTTCTCCAGTCTTTTCTTTAAATGTTTTCTTAAATAAACAGATTTTTACTATCCTTGAACTCAGTTAAAATATTCCACTTGAATTCAACATGAAAGATGAAATCTCTGCAATGTCATTGCAGATTCATATGTCATCAACTTTGAAACTTGTAAGACTCGTGTGAGAGAAATTAGAGCGGCTTCATGCCGCACTTGTTCTTGTTTTGGTATAAATCCGGAGATTTAGTCCTGTTTTTTAATGTATATTATTTGTGTTATGTGTTTTCCGTTGTGTCTTGTGAATGTTGCAATGTGTCCATGCTGCTGTCTTGGCCAGGCTTCCCCTGAAGAAGAGGTCATTGTATCTCAATGGGACCGACCTGGTTAAATAAAGGCTAATAAATGATAAAATAAATAATAATATTATTCACGCACTCTCCACGGATCAAACTAGCACCGGCCCGTCGGACCATGAGAGATGTGGTGTGTGACCAAGCTTTAACATGGGCCCTTGTTTGCCAACTACTGTTTCTCCAATTATATGCATCCTTGAACTCCAGTGAAATCAAGAGAAGCTAGTTGGTTTTTTTACACCCAAATGCTCCCGATTCATCTGCAGGCTACAGGAGGTCCAGGGCGGATAAATAAGGCCTTTGCAGAAGGATTGCTCCCACTGTTTATCTGCTGGTGACATTTGCTGCACAGCCCCGACCGCACCATAATTACCCCACTTATTCACTAAACAGGAATCGTGCCCGGCAGGAACCCCCTGCCACAAAGGTTGCGGGACTTAAGGCAATATTCTGTCTCCAGAGTTCAATGGCCCTGCCTTTATGAAAGGC
Organism: Liparis tanakae; assembly: GCA_036178185.1. NCBI lineage: Eukaryota > Metazoa > Chordata > Actinopteri > Perciformes > Liparidae > Liparis > Liparis tanakae. The sequence continues at coordinate 24,304,134 of CM070094.1, read as the reverse complement.
CTCCATTCATTTGGACATCAGCATGGGTTCACTTCAGCGCGGCCGGACGGGAGACGGGGCGAAACCGCCTCGCCTCAATGGCCGGAACAAAGAGCATCGCGGCTGATGACGATGACGATGAGGATGAGGAGGATGAATTTGTAGCCGGCTGCACATGCTTTTCTAGCACGCGGCACACCTTGGCACACTCCGAATGTCACAGTTCCCACAGAGGACTGGCATTTGAAGTGGCGTCTCCTGTCCCTGGAGTCGGCATGCTGGGAGTGGATAACTACGTATAAACCGACGTGGTAGACTGTCAAATTAAAAGCACATGTCTCCAGGATTCCATTTACTGTACTATTTCAGCATGTATTGTGTCATTATTGTGTTATTACTTTGTAAATTACACTAAGATCCTCTTTTAGGACATGTTCCTTGTTTATTCTCTTCAGATGACTCGTATTACTCATCGTCTCGAGTACACACCCAAATTCATCTTGACTAGGAAACTGCCAATTAACATCTAGGGAGAGTGTGTCTCTGATGCGTGTTGTGCATCTCTCCAGCTTCAGCGAGGCCTGCGTATAGCCGTGTCTGTCAGAGACCGTCAGCACAGATGGATGAAGGGTGACAAAGGGATTTTTGGTTTGAGGTTACGCAGTAATGAGTGTCACGTGACTCCCACATTCAAATTTCAGACCGCCTCTTCTGATCCTAAAGCTGCAATCAACACTGGGCCATCTGCAACGCGACTAATTAACATAATTGTTGTACATTACATGCTTATAGAGAGCACATTTGTATCCACTATTCTTTCGCCCTTAACAAGATGAGCTGTGGAAATACTGCGAGAGCGACACTGTTGATTAGACGCTGATCGGGGGTGCAGACGGTGAGACCTGGTGTCTCGGCGGAAATAGACGGACTGACAATCAGAGTTTGGTGATCGGCCAGGTGCGAGGGCCAGAGTGCAAGTAGGCCAGTGTGCGTCTGACACCAGCACCTTCCCTACACCTGGAAGGAAGCGGGGCCGAGGTGATCGCCTGCCAGGACATCTTGTCAGACGGCTCACAGTCGGAACGCCGGCAACACTTAGGCCTCTTCCAGCTGCTCTAGCAGAATAAATTGAACTTGATTAGAATTAATCACACTCAACCACTTGCAATTTGCTAATTATCGGGGGGAAAATATTCAGGAAAATCTGCTTGGAAGACGGGCGAACAAAGGGGACCAACTTGTGCAGCCCGGGTTTCGTACCTTGCACTAAGAGAACAGACGTGAACATGTGGATGTGCAGCTGAGAAGCCACGTTTCCATGTTGGCTATGATGGATTGTATGAATTAGAGATATTCCAGCATTGGTCAAGGGTACACCGCTTGTGCATCAGATGAAGTTATCTTTTAGTTGATTATACAGTACGATGCATTATCGTCTCAATTGCCCACTTAGCAAAAGCATTGGGAGTTGTGTGCTGACAAATGACCGGTTACGCTCCTACACAATGCACACACACACACACACACAGGGCGCACATGGCTGGGTAGCACCACTTACCATATTATAGGTTTCGTGAAGCTGTACGTCAAGCAGTCGCACCAGGAAGGTGTCAAAGAAAATCGTCGCGATAGAGTCGCACCGCTCGCATTAATAGAATTTATTCAGGCTGAAGAGGGGAAGAAAGTGACCATAAGTTAGCTGTCTCTTCCCCTGTGTACACCATGAAAAGATGAAGTATGCAAACTGCCTGATTTTAAACTTGTATCTAATTGTCTCACGTCACGGGTCTGGGCCAGGGCATTGTTGCTTGAAGAATAAATTGGGTAATTCAATTAAAGTGCTTTCCGAAGACACATCATAAGTGATGGAGAACGACTCTAACCCGGGCCTGAACTCCGTGCCCCCCCCCCCCCCCCCCTCCCCATCGCTCCGCTCGCCTGACAAATGGATGGCGGTGTATAATTGAAACACATTGCTGCCAGCGTAGGTCAATAACATCGCTCTCTCTGCTCACCAGCACCAGATTAACAGACTCTATTTTATCTTCCCTCAGCCTGTCCCGGCTTGACGGAGCGGGAGCGTCAGCTGCTTATCCATAAAAGAGGCCCCCTTATCTTGAAAATAAACAAATACATAAAAGTGCAACAGCCTGCTGTCTGTCCGAGCAGTTAAGGGCTACTTAGTTTAGGGCAAACATGTGGGCAGTGTGTTGAGGAACGCGTCGCCGTCGTATGAGGGGAAGCACGGACGTCACCTCGCAGGACCCGGACAGACGGATTCTCTTCAGTTCAGAAAACTTGGGTAGCGTGGATTTCCACAAGTCAAATACCCGATGTTTAGATTTTTTTAAATATTCCCTTTTTTAAACTCAATTCTTTTTTTTTTTTTTTTTAAATCAGAATCAGAATCAGCTTTAATGGCCATGAAAGTTTTCACATACATGGAATTTGTCTCCGGTTCCACTTTGCTCTCTCATATACACAATATACATTAAACTAGATAAATATAAATATAAAAAAGGTTCAAAAAGACATTAACAAGTCTATGCAACCATTTCCTTGTTAAATACCGCGTCAGTGTGCCATCATTAATACCAATGTCGTTCAATGTCATACCCCAATCTCTCAAAGCAAGGACAAGATGTTTCTTTGGACAATGAGGCAATAAATAAATAATATTGTTAATAAACAATGCAGATGTATTATGCAAAGCCATCCCTGTTTATGCGTGATAAACATTGAGGATTAATTAGTTTAAGCACAAGTGTAATTCAAAGCTAAAAAGGGTGATTATATGTATTCAAGCCCAAGCATAACACATTTACAGGCTTAAACTAATTTGATAAATAAATGGAAAAAGTAGGGTTATGGTTCAAGGGTAAAAACCTACATTAACTCAAAATCCTCTGTGCTCTTATGCAATTATATGTTAGGTTACAGAGTTGATTAAATCCAGTCCGTTCAATGTGTTTACAGTTTAAGGATTGGAAGCAATTGTACAACATCAGAGTCAATGAACAAACAACCTCAAAATACATTCCTATAGGGGGTACACACACACACACACACACACACACACACACACACACACACACACACACACACACACACACACACACACACACACACACACACACACACACACACACACACACACACACACACACACACACACACAGCGGGGTGGTGGTTGTTTTCGTCGTCACATGCGCTTACTGTGAAAAGCATGCATCTGAAAACAAGTGTGTATTTTTGTATGACATATGCTTATACACGTATTCCCGGAAGGAACAAAAACAAATTAGCCATGGACGGATATTCAATTAAGTCCTTTGTCAGGGGTCTGTGTAGGGGCGGGACGGGATGCGCGGTACAGTAATCCATGATGAGCGACTAGGTGGCAGCTCCATTGTCGGTCTGACAGGTTGAAATTACTCGAAGGCGTGCTCGACCACCAGATTAGACCGCCGTTGGGGCGGCGAGATAAGATAGCAGCCGGCGATGTGGAAGGTACTTTCTCTCGCGGCTCAAACAATGCCTTTAATCCATCCCCTTGTCACCGTGGAGTCGCTTGACGTTACTTTTCAGCATCCGACACACGCATGTCCTCACTCATTGCACCTTTCATCAAAGGGCTTAAAGGGGGGGGGGGGGGGGCATCTGGCTTCAACCAGAAGAGCCTTCATCTCGTGAAATAATGTGTGCATTATTGTAGAAGTCCGGATGCCAATGTTTAAGAGACTTTCACTGTACTGTTGTCACATTTCCTAGAAAGGCTTTCAGTCTGAGTAACTCCCGGTCAGATGAGTTATGTGGCAAAGCCAAATTTTGTGTTTAATTCATTGCTTCCTGCTTGTCTGCCAGCCGCTGGCGTCCGTCCTTCCTGCCAGTGCTGGGCTTCTTCATAGGATTGTATTATTGATTCATGACCATGAACGCGGGATTGCTTTCAGTGGAATGAAATCCCAACCCTATAGATTCACATTGCACCTCAAGCTCTGAAAACAGAGGATTCAACAAGTATGTTAAAACTGCATTAGTAAAAAGTCCATGAATCCATAGATACGTCCTCATAGAAACAACACAACACTGCCTCTCTTGAACTAAATGGTACCTACACATGTACAATCATTGTATTATTGTATTATTATTATTATGTTTGTGTGTGTGTGTGTGTGTGTGTGTGTGTGTGTGTGTGTGTGTGTGTGTGTGTATGCGTGTGTGTGTGTGTGTGTGTTTAATTTTATATACAAATATACTTTATTTTGTATTTTATATTTTACTTGTATACATTTATATCTTTCATCCCTGTTTTTTTATATTTTATATTTTATTTCTGTGTTTTTAGTTTATTTATTTATTGGTTCTGCTACTGTGATGACAAATTTCCCTTCGGGGATTAATAAAGTATATATATATATATATATATATATATATATACATATATATATATTGCCCGGCTAACTGAAGCACAAACACTCACTCCTCTTTAAATGTCCCTCGTATAACTTTTGCAAGTTTTTCTAAAAGTGCTCAAAATGTGAAAGGATTACTTCCTCTGAGTTAAAATGATATGGCATGTTTACAAAATCCCAGAAAACAAACATATAATATAATAAGAGGTCAGTGTCCCAGGGGTGAACCATCTGAGACAGAACACCGAATAAAGTTATGCTTTTGTTTGACTGAATGGCAGAGAAAGCAATTTGGATTTCAGTTATTGTCGAATAAAAACATTCAGAGGGACCAACGAAGGGAAATGATGTCACAACACACTTCGAGTCGAGCCCAACACGTGTGGCGATGCAGCGAATAAGTGCGGCGCGGTTTAATTTACGCCTCAGACGAACCTAAAGGCAACACACAGTAAATCCTGCAGCGGTGTTGATGGATTGAAATAGAAACGCATGTGCAAGTGCGTGCCAACATTAAGTGAGTGTTCATGTATGGACCACCTCCTGTAAGCATTGATCAGCCATATCCTCAAACATCCACGCTATGTTGCCAGAAGGTTCCACCAACAGCTGTTTGTTCCAGGGGCAACTGCCTATTTTAAATTTGCTTAAGTAAAAATGATTATTGCCAATTAGATGCCCATTAATTGTGCAAGCATGGGATGCTGCCAGCTGTTTACAGAAGGAGAGAAAAATAGCCCTTCTTATTGCATTTCCCACTGAAAGCCAACAGCAGTCTCTCTCTGCCAGACAAAAAACATACAATAATTACACATAAACACTTACTGTAAATTCAAGTGATTGACAGAAGAGAGAGAGAGAGTATTTGCAAATATGCATCTGTAGTTCAAAAGCAAGTGAGCGAGTCGTGTGTAATCATGAGAAGGGGCTTTTTTTTAAAAAGGAACAGTACGATTTTAAATGCAACAGCTGGAATAATCGCCAAGTGGAATAAATCAACTGCGTGAAAAGAAGCCAAAACTCAAAGTTTGACACCCGACTCGACACATCTGGACTCCAGGAAATCATCAACAGAAATAGTTGAAATGTCAAAAAGCCACAGGTCAGAAATATGCGCCGAACAAATTGGTGCAAAAGAGACGTACACAGCGACTCCGTGCATTTCTAGAATGACCTTGAGCAACTGTGGAAACTTCAGACTTTAACCTACCTCAGCAGAACTTTATAACTACACGGTGCGGAGCTGTTGCCGTGTTTGTGATGAATGGTTGTCATCCGCTCGGCCAATCTGGACGACTCGGACCTGACCCCACAACAATAGCCCGAGACCCCCAGCTTGTGCCCCGCGCTGGCAGAAAGAGCTGAATTTAGTCTTTTCGGTGGTTAGCGGCTGACCCAGGCACAGCCTGCTAAGTCTAAAAGCAGCACGCGTGTATTCCCACAAGCCCGGACCCCGCTCGGCCGCAGCCTTCCAGGAAGAAGCATCCATTGCAGGTGTCATTGGTTTACCTCTAACCTCTTTCTGAGCTGACCCTATTAGAGAACTAGAGGCTGCGTGCCACCTGTCTCACCTCTAAAGGTGTGCGCCGAGCTCGGTGATGCTGCGACGGCGAGTAGACGAGAAGGATGAATAGCATTCAGGCTGCCGTGTGAAAACCCTGCGAGAGACTGTATAGGAAAGATAAATGAATGTTGAAATTGAGGAAAATTATTCAACCATTTACAAGCCCTGCTAGCACATCACTGTTATTCTATTTGTCTTTCACCACTTAAACTGTAGAATCATACAGAGCGCTGCGACCATTTCTCTCTCCGGTTTGTTGCCTCACTTCCACAAAATAACACATCATTGGACAGATAGCATCAATTCTGCCCACGGTAATCCCGGCACCTCTGGTTGTATCACTCATTCAATTCCAGCCGCCGGCAACAGCAAACATTACACACTGCATCAAGATTACCAGAGAGAAGAGGGGGGAACGGGGCTGTATCCATCATGTCATGATGCCCCTGTTATTGTGACAGATCAAATGCAGCGCGCCGTGCGTGTGCATGTGTTGCAATGTGGGCATGTGTGTGTGTGTGTGTGTGTGTGTGAGGGATGCAAACTGCGGCAATCAGCATCGGTGTGAGTGTATATGTTGTGAGTGGATTTGTGAGGCTTTGCGTGACTCAGATGACCTCCTTTATACAGTAGCTGGGGCCCTGGCCTCCATGCTTGTTTTAGCTGCTGCAATTAACCTTGTGTGGTTATAACCCTGCAACTCCGCCCACTTAGCTGAAGGGCAAAGGGAGAGAAAAAGAGAGGGGAAATTACAAGGAAGGTGATTGAAGAACATAGAGGGGAGAGACAGATGAGAAACAGGTGAATATATATAGGGCAATGCGAGGCAAAAATGAGTATGTAAAAAGTAAAAGTGTCCAGGAAAAGCTTAAGGATTGTAATGATGGTTGCTCTCCTGCCCGCCTGACAGACTGGCTGGGGAGCTGCTCGGCTCATTGGTTGGTTTGCCGTACTGTGTCTCTCCTCTGGGGGACATGGGGTTTGCAGTGTCTGCCTTTGAGAGCAGGGCAAAGATGAAGAGGCAGTGTCAGGCTGCCTTTTAATGGTCAGGAGTGTGGTTAGTTCCACCGACTCGGGCCTCTCCCCCGTGACGCCGGGTCCACTCCACATAACTGGCCATAATTCAACTCATTTGGCAGTTTGAGGTCTCCGAGGTCCAGGGATAAAAAGTGTGGAGAGGCCTAATGGCAGACGGAGAGACCAGCTGAGGGCACTTCTTAGGACATCTCTGCAGGAGAACATTTCTGGAGCAGACCCTGGAAACCACAACAATCCATTAGCTACTGAACAGGAGGACCAGGCAGGGAGAGGAGGAGAGAGACGGGGGACGGAGGCTGTTGCTGACCTACAGGCATTGTGTGTGTGTGTGTGTGTATATATATATATAAATAAATAATAATAGCATATATATATATATATATATATACATACACACATACATACATACAAACATTCATATATATATACACACTTATATATATATATATATACACACTTATATATATACATATACACACACATATATACATTATATATAATAATGATATATATATATATAATAATTATATATATAATATATATAAATATATATATAAATATATACATATACACACACATATATACATTATATATAATAATTATATATATATATATATATATATATATATAATTATATATAATTATATATATATATAAATGTATATAATATATATATTATATATATATATTTCATATATATTAGGTTGGACGGCTGTCATATTGAAGCATAAGCCCCCTGCCTTAAGCAGCACCGTTTCCTTAAACTTCCAAGTTATCAAAGGAAATCTCAAATACATGCATGTCATCATGTTTGGACCCTTTAACAAACGCGCTGAACCCTAAAAAGAAGCACGATGGACTAACTTTCCAATGCAAAGACACAGACACAGGCAGCACATGATATTACCAACTGCTCTTGAATTAATGTTGCTTTAATCTGCTGCTGTTTGGGGCCTGAGATGGACTTACATGGTAGTTTATAGTGGCATGGTTTTAAAATGACAGCGCTATGTGGTGAACATTGACGGGGAGACTCTCCCACCACAGTGAGCCTCTGTGCCCCTGCGGGGCGCCAGGCCTCCTAAGGGGTATTAATTGAGATGTTGAAGGAATAAGTGCGATGGGACTGCGATGGGGCACAGTGTGTGTTTGATAGGAAAAAGGGTATTTTGGCAAATTCCAGTCTGGGCATGTTTTGGGGGCCCTTAGAGAAGGCACAGTGAGAGCATCTGTGAGGGAGAGAAAGAACGAGAGAGCATTCTGAGCGTGTGTGTGTGTGTGTGTGTGTGTGTGTGTGTGTCTTTGGGTACATCTTGTAAATGAGAGAGAACCCTGCTGACCCCAAGCTGGAGCGTCCTGGCCACACAATTAAATGGTGTTGAAGCATGAGAATGAATAATCAATCTGCTTTATTATTACTGATGGGAAAATTATAATGCCGGTGAAAATGGAATATTTCCTTTTTTTTCGCACAAAAGCATGCATGCGTGTGTGTGTGTGTGTGTGTGTGTGTGTGTGTGCTTGTTTTATTTGTATCTTAGTTTAACTTGAAGAGGGAAAAACAAAATAGGTCGGTCACAGATTGTGCCTACAGGCCTGCACAAAAAGATGATTCTGTCTGATTGAAAGAGTCGGTTGAGGACTACACACTCAGACATACCTCCTTGTGCCCACATGCACCGAGCAGGATCATCTTTGTATCATGAAGATGGGAGGATGAGGGAGGAAAATGTTACATTTGACAAAAGAGAGTTTTTCCAGTCCAAGTGGGTGTAATTTTGGGATTAGGATTTGCTGTATGCCGGTTAGGGGACATGTATACGATGTGAAGGTTAATCACAGACTGCAGTTGGGTTTCGTCGTCACTGCACTGCAGTGCAATCAGCACTGTGAGAAAATAAGTGGGTCACAACGCGAGAGCTTGATTAAAATCGCGGTGATTATAGTGCGGCTTCAGCTCTGATTTTGTGGGTTTCTCAACATCTGTCCGCGCGAGGAGGAACCCATATGAAGGAAAATAGACGCACAATGTGGACGTGTAAGCCGGCCTGGAGAGACGCTCTGCGTGCTCATGTGCGTGCCCCCGCTTCACTTCACGCGCATCCAAACTGAAAACAACCGCCAAGCCCCAAACAGAGGCGTCTGAACCCGGTACATTCTCCGGCGTCTTTGTCTATTTGAACGCCACACGCAGATCAAATGGATGTTGCGGCCATTGTTTCTGCTGAATCACTTTGCTGGACTAATTATGTCGTCATAGTATTGAGGAAGCTATTGAAACGCAGCAACAACAAAAAAAAACACCCGTGACATCAACCCAGAAGTTATCCAAGCAAAATCAAATCGGCTTCACTTCAAGCAAGATGATGTTATTCGGAAATGTTAGAAAATATAACACTTTGGTTAATGTGTTAACCTCCTGTGACCTTTAGGGTCAATTTGACCCCATTCCATGTTTAATGTCAGTGTTCTTTGGGGTCAATTTGACCCCAGGCGGTTTTTCACTATGTCAAACATATACGAAATATCAACTTTTTTTTATATATTTAAAGGGATATTTAGGTCGTCAACAAAGAAACATAAAGTACCTCACACTTAAAGTTGGGAAACAATATTAATTCGAATCATTTTCTGGAGGTTTTAATTGCTGGGGTCAAATTGACCCCGAGGGTAAAATATGTTAGTAAATGTGAAGGTAACAGGAGGTTAAGTAAGAAAATAAAATAAAAACGTGACATACTACTAGTGTAAAAAGACAAAAGCGACACACGACGACCAATATTGGCAAATCTGACCTTTACTGTCGCTTTTAAACTCGCATGAGGGACATCTGCTATCATAAAGGGGGCAACATTCAATAAGATTAACTGAGTTTTATATTTAGAGAGAGAGTGGAAAGGTAGAATAACTGCATGAATACATCATTTGTTCCCCTTCCATCCCGTTCCTTGGGAGTCTATATGTGGAAACGCAAAGTGCGGGGCGAGGGAAACAATGCTCACGCCATTTAACAGCAATGTGAAATCAATATATCCTGAAATGGCACGAGAAAACATCATTGTAAACTAGTTATTGACGTGTTAAAGTAATTTACACTTGCTTGTACAAGACAGATCGTGGCAATATTTATTTAGCTGGCAAGCTGGCAGTGGGAAAACGATACGGCAGCTGCAGCTATCACCAGATGCTGGTGTTACAATGTCCGTCCATCAAACCGTCCCCCTCCGCCCCCCTCTCCCTACCCTCCTCCTCCTCCTCCTCCTCCTCCTTCACTTTCCCAAATGGCTGGCTCCCTTTTCGCTGCAACCTGACAGCCTTAAAACAACTGTATAATTAGAGCTGCATCTGTCACACAGGTTTATTCTGGCTTTCAGTTAGGGAGCTACAGACTGCGGGAGACACAATGCAAGGGCAAAGGAAAGACGGGACGAGGACACTTTGACCAAAGGAAACAGGTTTGTTCACTTGTGAAAGTGATGGAAATGAGGATTTTAAATGAACTAAAGTGATGGAAATGAGGATTTTAAATGAACTAAAGTGTTGGAAATGAGGATTTTAAATGAACAACTAAAGTGATGGAAATGAGGATTTTAAATGAACTAAAGTGATGGAAATGAGGATTTTAAATGAACTAAAGTGTTGGAAATGAGGATTTTAAATGAACAACTAAAGTGATGGAAATGAGGATTTTAAATGAACTAAAGTGTTGGAAATGAGGATTTTAAATGAACTAAAGTGATGGAAATGAGGATTTTAAATTAACTAAAGTGATGGAAATGAGGATTTTAAATGAACAACTAAAGTGTTGGAAATGAGGATTTTAAATGAACAACTAAAGTGATGGAAATGAGGATTTTAAATGAACTAAAATGTTGAAAATGAGGATTTTAAATGAACTAAAATGTTGAAAATGAGGATTTTAAATGAACTAAAGTGTTGGAAATGAGGATTTTAAATGAACTAAAGTGTTGGAAATGAGGATTTTAAAGGAACTAAAGTGATGGAAATGAGGATTTTAAATGAACTAAAATGTTGAAAATGAGGATTTTAAATGAACTAAAGTGTTGGAAATGAGGATTTTAAATGAACTAAAATGTTGAAAATGAGGATTTTAAATGAACTAAAGTGTTGGAAATGAGGATTTTAAAGGAACTAAAGTGTTGGAAATGAGGATTTTAAAGGAACTAAAGTGTTGGAAATGAGGATTTTAAATGAGCAACAAAAGAGATCCTGTTGAAAGTTCCAGTTCAATTAATGGTTTGAAATAGAAATGCTGCTGCAGAGCTGCACAGCACGGAGAACCGCCTCATGCTGTACCGTCACACAACATGTGAATAATTCAATTAGTCCAAACCGGTACATCAGTGCGGCAACCCGAGCTAGCCATCTCCACAGAAAAAAAAAAGAGAGGAAAAAAATACAACGGGTGGAGAAAAGAGGAACCATGCAGCTGTACGGGGAGCTATCCCACTATCAGCTGCTGCAATTAGGGAGCACAATGTAAAATGTCACTGTGGATCTGTATCATCGGCAGCCCTGTCACAGGAAAAGGCCAGGAGGAGAGCAGAAGCACCGACTACGGCCTGTAGGAGGAACGCGGGGAGGCAGGACAACTCTGAAGTCGAGTTCAGACGCTGTCATGTCAGCCCACTCCTATTAGGGCGGGATAGCAACCGGAGAAATATGATTAACTGGCAAAGGCATTAGTCTTGTGCAGTTTGATGAAATGCCAGAGGGCAGCGATGCACACACGGTGTGAATGTGCTCTGCATCTGTAAAGTGTGGATGAACTAGAAGAAGAAGGTGTTTGAGTGGACTCGGGCTCGCTCGTAGGTCAATGAATCAAACCAGGCGGAATGTGGGATACTTTTTAGAAGAAGTGAAGCTTTGGTTGTATTTGTTAGTGAAATTACTGATGGAAAGAGATCAAATGAAATGGAGTATAATCAAAGCTGAACCAGATAAAAACACATGTTCCTCTCCTGACTTTCCCCGCTCCCACTTTCTGTCTATATTAGGGAAAATAATGGTGACGAAAGATGCCGTTTAATTCTCGGCTCAGCATCATTTTGACATGTGTAGCTGATGAATCTCCACAGGATGTAATAAATAATTTGCAGATTTCCCTCCTGTTTTTGATCAAGCCGGGATCAGACTTCTGCCCGGACTCATTACATTTGGGGAGCAGATTGAAAGCGCGCCCGGGCACGCTCTGCGTCGGTGTCATTACACACCCTGCGCGAGCTTCTGAGCAACTCTAGAATTAGCACCTCTGCCGTGCACATGTAAAGTCACACTACTTGGTATCTGTGTTAAAACAGCAATTATTGTGTTAGTTTGAAGGAATGCAAACTCCAGATACTCTTCGTCTCTGGCCTTGAAAAACAAGATGCTGCAGGACACTTTAGGGCATTTAGGGACAAAATACAAGTACTATGAGACACATATTTCACTGCAGAGGCCACTGGATAATACAAGCTCCCTCTAGTGGCGTTAAAGTAGATTACACTGAAAATAAATGCATCTCCAAACTCTCCGATTTCACTTGACGAGTCCGATTTATTTAGTTTGGCTGTAAATAATCTAGACCTGGTCACTGGTGTGCGAGTACGTGAACATGTTTTAGTCAGTCAGCAGAGGAAGATGAGGAGGAGGAGGAGGAGGAGGAGGAGGGGGACAGCTGCCTGCCGACGGAGACGCTGAAGGTTCAGAAGCCCCCCAGCTGGGCCGGCCACTAAGGAACGGAGATGCCCAGGGAGACGCATAAAGAGAGGGAGATGTGGAGAGAGTTTAAAAGGGGGAGCAATAGAAAGAGAGAGGAAAGGGGGGAAATCTGGGAGAAAGAGGGAGAGTAGGAAGAGGGCGTGTGTATTCATAGTTTGCCTATTTCGCTGAGATCTTCAAAGGCTACATCTCGTCTACAACACATCTGGGAATGAGAGCGAGAGTTGAAGAGTTCTCAAGCCCACAGACACGTTTAGCCCATTCCCCTTTTTTTCTTCTCCTGTTTGTGTTTCTTAAATATCTCTTATTGTGGTACTTTTGTAGTTTGACTATGTTGAGGAAATGTTACTTTCTGTATTTGTTGTTCTTAGTTTGTACTCTAGGTTGAAATGCACTTATTGTAAGTCGCTTTGGATAAAAGCGTCTGCCAAATGACATGTGATGTCATGTAATGTTATGTTATGTTTTCTTTCAGCGCTCTCTTCCCCCCCCCCCCCCCCCCCTCTCTCCCTCTCACACACACACACACAGAAAACTTAGCAGTCGATGACCAGCTGACCTTCATTTCACTAGTTCAGTGTTTTCTTTAAGGTGGCCCTTTTCGTCGTCACACATTCACCGATTTGGGAGTCATCTAGAGATCACCTGCACCGGCGGTCTGAATACCAGAGTGTCTCTGGAGGGAGGGAGACTTTTTCCATAAACACAGAACACAGCAGAATGCTCAGGAAGCGAATCCCGATACGGAGCGCGTCGGCAGGTTAAGAGGATACCGCTCCTCTCTACACTTCCACTGTTTTAGTCACGGCCGTGTCTTCTTTCCAATTTCCCTTTCTTCCCCCCCCCTCGATCCTCCTTTCTTGCCGAGGTTTATCCCCGAGGTGTCCTCTGGGGCTACCTGCTGGATAAGCCATTTGAAATGCATTTTTCTAAAGAAGCTCCCGTTCCATTTTTGAACGGCTGCTATCTCTCAAAATGTCCTTAAGAGAAAAAGGGAGCGGGAAAGAAGGGTGGCAAATGTTTTAAAGTGCTGCTGCTGTACTTGTGTGTGTGTAGTTTGCTCATCAGAACGAAGGCAGAGTTTCCCAGACCTCTGGGACTGTGGTCTGCTGGGCGACGCACAGAGCGGCCCGCTGCTCCGGGACGTTACTCGATGATGCAACAAGGAAACGGTTTGATTTTAAATCAAGAATAATCTAAATAACTGTTTGATTGATTTAAAAGAGAATATCTATGAAGCTTGTCATGACATAAGGAACTAGAAGGGGCACTCGGTAGAGCGCATACCTTCACATATCACAAGATTGAGCATTGAGTTATGAACATGTTGGCATTAGTTGCCAATTAGATATAAATTGACCGCGCTATGGTAAAAAGAAGATTTTTAACTTTTTCATGACCTTGACCTTTAACCCGATCGATCCCAAAAAGTAGAACGGACACTCGGTAGAGCGCATACCTTCGCATATCACAAGATTGGGCATTGCATTATGAACATAACAATTTACCGTGCTTTGGTAAAAAGAAGATTTTGACCTTTTCATGACCTTGACCTTTGACCCGATCAATCCCAAAATCGAATCAAATGCTCCCCGGATAATAACCAATCATCCCACCAAATGTCATGCGATTCGGTTTAATACTTTTTGACTTATGCGAATAACACGCACGCATACAAATACACGGCGATCAAAACATGACCTTCTGCATCTTCAATGCGAAGGTAAATATACATTATGAACCAATTGTGAATTTACAAGTACTTTATTTCCCAAGTAAATGCAACATTCCAGTGGACCGTGCATTGTCCGTTGTTTGCTGATTAAATAAAGCACTTCACACATCTGCGAGGGCGATCTATCCACCTGAAGACGTCGTCGCTCGGCTCTCCCAAAGTGCGTCGCTCTGCCACATCGTGGACCGCGGCCTGCTTCGTCAACCAATTATGCCAATTATACCCAGAAGCCCCTGTGGTGTTTTGATAAGACCTTGCACGATTTCTTCCAATGAAGCGATTTGTTCCGGTATTTGTTTACTGAAAGCGGCTGTGACTCGCAGCAAAAAAAACACTTCTTATCTCCACCTGCCATCAAAGACGAGTGAATGCACCACGAGCTAATCTTAACCTGGCTTTCTCGCCGAGGTTTAATCCGGTCACGGCAACTTACATTTCGTACGGAGAGTTAGTGCGAAGGTGCGTGTGATGATGACGTGTGTGTGTGTGTGTGTGTGTGTGTGTGTGTGTGTGTGTGTGTGTGTGTGTGTGTGTGTGAGCGTGTGCCCTGTGAGTTTGCATTTGAGGTTGGAACAGACAAGTCAGTCATTCTCCTCCTGCCCCCTCCCTCTCCCCAACCATGTCAAGAAGCGATCACGTGTGAAAACTTGCCATAACTTCCCTCGCCCGTGTGACTGCGGCGTCAGAGAGGCTTTGACAGATCTGTGCGCCACGGAGGCGTCTCCCCGCCATTTGGCATGCCATGCGCGTCTGGTGCGCTGGAGACTGCCTGTCAAACGCCTAGGAGTCGATGGCGCAGCCAGGGACCCAACGGAGTGCCAGATGGGCCATTAAGGTAGTATTAATGTAGATGCCATCGCTTTTCTCCTCTGACTGGGACATGCTCTCTCGAACTGCGAGCAGCTGCTGCCATTTACTAGGACAGCTTCCTGCTAACTTTGGCCAACTGGCATCGCCACTGACGGGCTCTCCGTGTAATGATACACTTTTCTCCACACTGTACCTATATGACTTTTGTCTTTCGTTCCCTCCTGCCCTCCTTTTCCAGAGGTTTCAACTGCACAGGGTATAGAACCTGCAGCATGTTCCTGCAGCCAGTGTTACATCGACACTCCTGCACATGCAGGCAGCGATTCCCTCTCGCTTATAGACATTAGACACACGTACGTACACACACACACACACACACACACACACACGTATGCCCAGGGACCAATAAGTTGCTTCCCACAGGCCTCAGGGCACAAGCATGCACATACACACACACACACACACACACGCACAAGCATGCATGCACACACACACACGCACAAGCATGCATGCACACACACACACACACGCACAAGCATGCATGCACACACACGCACAAGCATGCATGCACACACACACACAAGCATGCATGCACACACACAAGCATGCATGCACACACACACACAAGCATGCATGCACACACGCACAAGCATGCATGCACACACACGCACCCGCACAAGCATGCATGCACACACACACACACACACACACACACACACACACACACACACACACACACACACAGCAGAACTCTAATAGGAGTATAGAAACGGGATCCATCTGTAGACTCACTCTAAGCTCATAATCAAGGCATGATATTCAGTGGTACGGTTGTTTCTGTTTATGCCCTACTGAGTGCTAATATCATGCTTTAATTGAGAGAAAATTGGCTGTTGGCAAGAAACAGAAAAGAAGGTTACCAAAACCGCAACCATGGATAAGTGTTGCAATTTGTAATATTCTATTTAGTTAAGTAGCCTAAAATGGGATGTTTTGAGATCATTATTCAAATCACATTGACAAAATCCTATTATGAGAATTAGTTTTTCCGGAAGGAAATGTACAGAATTATTGATGTGTAATAAATGTGCTTTCAGCATTGCGTACACTGGGGGCATATTAGGAAACAGTGGGGCATACGATTCAAACTGAAACAAGGTCACCGACACCGCGCTCTCTCGCTGGCGCCGAGAAAACAACGCGGGGACGTTCAAGTGCAGCGAAAGTCGTCGTATTGAACGACACAAGCCGGAGGCGGGAGCGAGCGGTCAGAACGACGTCTCCGCCTCGGTACTTTTGAAGAGACGCACGATGTCTACGCGGCCGACACTAACTCCCTCTGTTCCCCGTTTCTCACTTCAAGATTCAAGAGATTTTAATGTCATGTGCACATATAACAAGTTATTTGTACAATGAAAAGCTTACATTGCTGGGTCCTCCAAACTAAACAAAATTACAAGGTAAGAAAGAAAGAAATACAAATAAGTCACAGTTTACAAATAAGTCACAAAAAAATGGTATTGCACAAGAATAAGGCACACAAATTACAATATTGCACAGATAGTGTATAAATAGTGTATAAAGTGCACTATGCATGGCTGCGAATGTACAGAGTGTTTGTTGCATGACGTCACGGCAGTAGTGCGTGAGCTGTTCACCAGCCTGACGGTCTGCGGGTAGAAACTGTTTGTAAGTGTGGATGTTGCTTTGCCTCTCATTTTCTCCAGCCCAGCCCAGGGCCTGAGAGGAGGAACGGATCCAGAGTCCTTAGAGACGCCCCTCGGGGGGAGACGGGTATAGTAGCGCCGGTCGCTGCACACCCACACCGAGATCCCACGTACCGCTCGGCTCGTAACAATAGACGAGTGATAATTGTATCCGCTATACGGCGACTTTATTGTCTGGCAGCCTCTCGCTTACATTCCCCCCTCTCTCTCTCTCTCTCTCTCTCTCTCTCTCAGTCTGAAGTGAGCGGGTGGGGGGAGGGGGGGAGGAGACGTTTATGTCCGTGTCTCAAGAGGCAGCTCGGGGATGAGGACTTACAGGGTTGGCATCACCGGTGGTCAGCGTCGAAAAATCCAAAACGCACCGCCGCCGAAGCGCAGCGAACGCTTCTGCTCCCGCGCAGCCGTTAGCGTAGTCGCGGCATCAAAACTGACACCTTCTCCCTTGGCTGCTCCTGACAAGGAATTATATTTGTCGGAAAATTTGTCGCACCCCGCGAAAGAGCACGGCGGCAATTTGTACGGCTGTGAATAGATTTGATTCAGAGTAGCTGAGATGAACGCCGATTTGTATTGAATAGCATTAATGGAGGCCCAGAAAAGTACAAATGCAACGGGACTCGTAGAGAAACACACACACACACACACACACACACACACACACACACACACACACACACACACACACACACACACACACACACACACACTAGTACAAACAGTCAGATAATATAGAACCAGCTGTCTGTCAACTCGGCCTGATTTGAAAGTAATTTCAAGAGCCTCTCCAAAACACCCCTAATCAACCTCTTCCAACAATGCAAAGCAATTTCTTCATAGTTGATTGAGAACAGCAATTTCTATTTTGGTACTTGGACCCAATGAATAGGGCCAGCTTCCTATCACGGTATCTACATATTGAAAAGAGGCAAACTGGCACTAATCAGTGTGTCTGCCAAGTAACCGGCGCAGCGGAGAGACACACACAGGTCCGTGTGTGTCTGTGTGCGTCTGCCTGACAGACGCGCGCACAAAAAAAAAGAAGATTATTGCAAAGTAAACTTCAGGACGAGGGAACGCGGTCCGTACGTCGATCTATTTCCCACAGCTTTATCCAGGAAATCCAACCTGCGATGAACAGGATCATTCTCTTTATTTACACGGTGCACGCAATTGCTTTGCCACGCAAATGCTTTCAGAAGCGCAGTAATGCCATCCCGCCGAGGTGAGCGAGCGCGGCTTTGACGGGCGCAGAATAACGGCGTTACGGAGCTGAGCGACGCGCGTGCGTGGGCGTGCTGCAAATAGGTTATTTCGGATGGGGGTTTTTTTAAGAAGAAAAGAGGCATTACCGAGGCCTATCGGTGCACCGAGGTACACTTCTAAACCGAGGCGATTAACATGAAAGGGAAATATCTAATGTTGTGTTCCACCGCTGTGGAAAGAGAGAATCTGAGAAAAGCCCATAATCACATTATTATTTGTGTCGGAGATCAAGATCAATCAGGGTTAAAGCGTGTCACGACGTTCAACAATAACCATGGATGTCGGCACACAACTGGATGCGTGATGCTGGTGTGTGTGTGTGTGTGTGTGTGGGGGGGGGGGGGGGGTAGGATGGGGGATGACAGGGACTCGATTTCTACAATTTTGGTTTCTCTTTGACTAGATTTGTGTTTGACATTATACCCGCATTCTGATTCCACACAGACACACACACACACACACACACACACACACACACACACACGCACACGCACACGCACACGCACGCACGCCTGTTCGACATCAGTAAGAGTGACGAGCAGTTTCCAGATAATCTGCAGAGAGGCGCTGTTGGAATAAAAAAGAACACGCGTAGAGACGGCTTCTTCGCGCAAACACTTATTTTACGGCATCTACCCGGCGGCGCCTTTCGAAAACGCCGGTTTGCAGCAGCAGAGGGTCAGAAAGCGAGCCTCGAACGCCCCTCGCAAACACCCGCGAGGAACCGCCGCGTTTCCCGCGGAATCCGGGCGCCCGCTAGGATCCGGGTGCGGCGCCGCGTCGAGCCGGTGAGCACGCGAGGGGCGAGAGGGAGATTCAAACTTAATGAGTGCGTTGGCAGCCTGCGTGGAAAAAGGCAGGGAGGCAGGCAGTGATTAACGGAACACTTCAGAGTACAAGGCACAGCGGTGCTCAAAGAAAACAGTGATGATCTCCACTTAATCGCGGAGAAGCCCGGAGCATCTGCCGCCAGAGCAGGGCAGCGGCGCCGGCGAGCTCCCGCTCCGCTAGGCTGTCATCTCCAGAGAGCCGCGGCCATATGCTCGGCTCCGCCAGCAAACTCGCAGGAAGTTAATTTTCTGACAAAACACGGGGATAAATATGACATTCAAACAAGTTGTGCTCAGCCAGGCGGAACGCGGACGCCGTGCCAAACTCAAGCTGCACACGTGTCACACTTAGGAACAGAGTTGGTTTTCATGCTCCCACGGTCGCTTTTTTTGTTTGTTGCAGAAATAAACAGACAATGGGTGGTACGTTTTCGGCAAGGAGGTGTTAACCTACTTAAAGACAAAGAATCGCACGCACGCACACACGAGAGGACAAAACAGACGGGTGGTGTAGGATACTGGCTTGATATTATCACAGCTAACGTAGCCAGTGATGCTATTTCTGATCAGATTGTTTCTATGCAGCAGGGCACGGAGAACTCCACAGCTTCCACCGGAAACTGAAAAACGCACCTTTTCCGACTATATCTGGATTAAAACACAGATTAGCACTTCCGTGGCTCTTAAATATCTCTTATTGTGGTACTTTTGTAGTTTGACTATGTTGAGGAAATGTTACTTTCTGTATTCTTGTTGTTCTTAGTTTGTACAATAGGTTGATTCACTTATTGTAAGTCGCTTTGGATAAAAGCGTCTGCTAAATGACACGTGATAAGATGGAATGTGGAGAGGGGCCGCCCTATCTGCGTACAAACGCATCCCTCAGATCCCCGAGAAAATGACAATGTCATTGTCCTAATGAGGGGAGAGAGAGTGGGGGCAGAGACATGAGAGAGGGGGGGAAATATTTCCGTTCACAGGCATATAGTTCCCCACGGTGTGTCGTTAAAATAATGTCAATCAGACCTTTAAATAGGACCTGTCTGTTTCAGGCGAACAGGCATAGTGGGTCTAAACAATGGGCTCGCAGGTGTGAGCGGAGTCCCAACGCCTTATCACCGGGCCGATAAAGAACAGAATATAGTGTTCCTCAGATCTCAGCAGTGTCCTACCACTTCATGTCAGACTGTGCAGAGGAGCGGAGCCTTAGGGGGGGGAAAGCCGACAGTTCCGACCTACAGATCCTCGACAACAATAGCCGGTGTCGTATAGGACTGAATCTGTGGGATAGCTGGAGGTGGAGCAGCTGAAAGACACAGGGAGCCGATGACGATGAAAGAAGATGGAAGCTGCTGGTATTTGAGAGAGGTTCGGGCCTCCACCTGGGGCAATCAGAGGCCACGGCTGCTGCATCCGTATCCTTTGCCGAGCAGGAAGAGGTGAGGGCTGGGCGCAGCCATGCAGATCCCAGTGGCTTTTATCACAGAGGAGAGGTGAGAGGTTTGGCCTCTGGGACTCCAGACTGCTGCCAGGTGGCCGGGTGCGTTCTACCCCCCGCTCACCTTGGGCCTCCCATCTGGGAATGTGTCTTATGTTACTGCTGGAACCAGGCCAGAGGTAAGACCGATAGCGGAACAAGAACACGGCATCTTGAATGAATGAAGCGGCGACTGAACACGTCACTGTGGTAGCAAGGCAAAACATTATGATTGATAATAGTGCTGTTAAAGAAAACCGTTTTGGAAGTTGAGATTTTGAGGAAATGTAATCCAGAGGAGACAGACGTATCAGGTATCACCGACGGACTGAGCAGTGTGAAGCGCTTTCAGAGGGCTTTGATAGGAAGCGTACCTTTGTGCCGACGTCGGCACCGGGCACAAAGGTATTTGGACCGAGTGGGGGAGGGGGTGCAGGAGCTCATGCGCAGAGGAATTGTTTATAACAAAAAAGCGCTCTTTAAAGAGGCAAAAGTTCCACCAAAAAAAGGCAAAAGGTCCAAAACCAACTATGCCATGGCCCTGCTGAGACTCCGCCCACTGTTGAGACTCCGCCCACTCCTCTCTATGTTCATCTGCCTGATGGATGGTGGAGGTCTGGATGGTGGAATATGCCGACTACCAACTCTTCATCACTCGGACCTCTTCATAGCGTTGTTCCTGTGTTTTAATGTGTGTGATGATTCCTTCTGGTCACATGACCTCTATGACACCTGTCCACCTGGAGAGGATCCTCCTCTGTTCTCTCCTCAAGGGTTCTCACCTTTTACCCTGAAGGGTTGTTTGGGAGTTGTTCCTGATCCCATGTGAGGTCAAAGGTCAGGGATGTATATGTGTACAGATTGTAAAGCACTCGGACATATTTCTAATTTGTGAAAATGGGCGATACAACTGAACTAGTAAAAAAATAAAAAAATAAAAAAGACAACAATCCATCAAGAGACAATGGAAAGAGTGGCACAATATATAGGGGGGGAAACAGGTGTAGGACGTGAGACGGCAACGAGACGAGAGGGGCTGGGGGCAGGTGAAGGGAATTAACCAATCAAGACAGAGGAGTGACTGAGGGCAGGTGAAGGAAATTAACCAATCAAGACAGGAGTGGCTGAGGGCGGGTGAAGAAAATTAACCAATCAATACAGAGGAGTGGCTGAGGGCAGGTGAAGGGAATTAACCAATCAAGACAGAGGAGTGGCTGAGGGCAGTTGAAGGGAATTAACCAATCAAGACAGAGGAGTGGCTGAGGGCAGATGAAGGGAATTAACCAATCAAGACAGAGGAGTGGCTGAGGGCAGGTGAAGGGAATTAACCAATCAAGACAGAGGAGACACAGAACAGAGTCTTACAGAGAGGTAGTGGACTGAATTACTTGTACTCTGGCACATACCCTTTTCATGTTATGATCCATCCATTACAATATATGGGTGTAAAAAAAAGTGACGTAATGTATAACGATGCACTAATCTCAATGCAGGATACTGGGAAAATGCACCGAAAATCTAATATATGCAATACACATGCGCATATATCACGTGTCAAGTGGCAATCATTCACCTAGACACTGTCACATTAAATGGGCTTATTTTGCATGAGAAGGAAGAGGGAGTGATGGGCTGCAGCGAGCAAAGGAGGGACTGAGGGACCGACTCAAACGATATGAGTAGGCAGAATTAAGCTCCAATGCAAGTGGAACACTTCACAAGAGAGCCAATTCCAATTCCACAGCACTTAATTTAGGAGTTGTATGGTTCAGCAGCATGCCACTGTATGGTAAGCCATCTAAGGACAGAGATAGAGACAGACAACCAGCCAAGAGCAATACAGGCTCTTGAGGTCTCTCTCTCGCTCTCTCTCTGTCTCATTCAGAAGGGTTAAGGATGTATTCGGTCATCGCCGTTAACAAACCATTATCGTCCTACCTGGTGGTCTTTGAAGTCAAGCTTCTGGACGTCATAACCTAGCTGGGCATAGAAGTTATTCCCAAAACTGTAGCCCTGCCCAGCGTCGGTCCATATGAAGGAGTGTCTGCTTCCACAGGCGACACCGACGATGTCGGCGACTTCCACGTCCGCGTCGCTTCCTTCCTGCCGCAACGTAACCCGGACGGGCCGGTCCTTCACTGCCGTCTCTCCGTCACCGAGCCTGACAGAACAGACAGAAAACACAGTTTTAAGTTTCATCTCTATCATGTAGAGGACATAATAACATTTTAGGGAACGGGTCAAGAAAAAAAGTCTTGTTTTTTAACCGTCCTGTTACCTTTGGGGTCAATTCGACCCATTCAATGTTTGACGTCTCTACATTTTTTTATTTATAATCATTTTTTTTGCTTCATACTTCATGACTTTTCCTAATTTATTGGGGACAACTGGGAAAACATAACATTCACACGATGATATGTTTTCACTGTCCTGTACACATCGGTGTTCTTTGGGGTTAATTTGACCCCAGGCTGTTTTTCACTGTGCAAAAAATATAAGAAATATCAACTTTATTATTTATTTAAAGGGATATTTAGGTGGTCAACAAACAAACAAAGTACCTGACACTTAAACTTGGGAAACAATATTATTTCTAATCATTTTCTGGAGGTTTTAACTGCTGTGGTCCAAAAAGGGTAAAATACGTTCGTACATTTGAAGGTAACAGGAGGGTTAAGGAAAAGAAATATATTGTTGGCAAAATATAGGACTTGGTGATTCTTCTAAATAGTTTTCTACTCCCTTTCGGTGGAATCATGTAATGAACGTGGTACTTTTTTCCAAAATGTTTCAGAATCAATCATTTAAAGCAACAATAACAAAAAAACTACACAATGAGTCATTAATGTGAAGCTTGTGTAATGCACGCAAATGGATTCATTTATTAACGGAGAAGTAAAAAGACATTTTTATGCAAGAATAATATAAGACGGAACTCGGAACACACTGAGGAGAACAAATATAAATAAATCCCGTCTCGAGCGTGTCTAACGGGCATATCTCAGCCGGGTCAGCTTCACCTTCCGAGGGAAGAATTAATAACAATAACTCAACCCAACTCCAGTAGCTGAACAAATGACTCTACATAGGCCGAGATGTGCTGCTGCCTCCTGTCCCTTGTGCGAGTGAACAAAGAACATCCAAGACCCCTTTTGAAGATAAGCTGGTCAAACGCAGCCCAGCACCCCGTGACCCGCCGGCTCCCGGCAGCTTCACACACTCTCTGCCGTTTGCTTCTTCATAAAATGTTCCTCTTTGTGTTTGTTTCCCTGAGCCGGCGTCATAACCTGCGGTGAACCCGGCCAGATCTGCTAGTTTGCAGGCATGTCTGGGAGAAAAAAAAACAGTCTTCTCCATTATTTTCCACAAACGGGGAACGAAAGGTCCTCGCCCGCCGTCCCCACGAGAGCCCGTATTGATTACAACAATGCCTCAACTCAAGACAACACCACTCTGGGGGTCACTGCTATTTCCATCAGAAAGTTTGCCGGTTTTAATTCACAACGCTCCCTCTTACTCTTCTCCTCTCTCGCCTCCGGTGAGACGCACAGGAGAGCCGAGGAGTTTTCAGATATCAGAGTGCCGGTTGTGTAACGGAGAGGCTCACCCTTTGCTCTGCAAGTGGGTGTTATGGAGCTGCGACTATATAGGCTTCTCCGACTATAAGCTCCCCGCGAGAGAGCCTCGACCTGCTTAGCGGGGTCAAAGCATCGCGAGAGAAGAGACGGACGGAGAGATGGAGAGCAGGAGAGGGAGAAGAAGGGACAGCGGGAGACGACGAGAGAGCGAGAAGCGATGCCTCCGTTTCTTTTATGTATTTCTCTGAGGTCTGCAGGGCTGCTGTTTGAGGACTTGAGGGCCTCTGGATCGCCCCAGCCCACGAGCCCTTGGATGCCATTACAGGCAGACTGGCTTCTGGCTGGAGAAGTTTTAACAAGGAAGCTCATCAGGAGGAAAATAACTTGTCTTTGTTCATAAGTGTGTCTGTGTGTGTGTGTGTTTGCCTGCCAGTTTATGATACAGCTGTACAGTTTACGACCTCTGAAGGCTCTTTCAGAACAAAACTGACCAGTGATGCTTTTATGAATACCTGAGTGGTCCCCTGAAGTAAAGTGAGGACGATGAGAGTCCAAACAGAACTTTAATACCAATACTTGGTAGAATAAGCACTGCTCAAATGTTTTTTTGTATACAAAAGTTTGGGGTCACTTAGAAAAAAGAAAAAAAAACAGTTTTTTCCAATGAAAATGACTTTAAATGAATCAGAAATACACTCTCTACATAGTTAATGTGGTAAATGACTATTCTCTGTTTTTAATGAAGTCTCTACAGAGGTGTGTAGAGGCCCATCTCCATGTTCTAGTGGTACATTGTGTTATTGCCTTAGAAGACGAGCAGAGGGGTAGAACCCTCTTGAAACCCTTTTTTTGTTTTTTTTATAACTTTATTTAGCATTTTCCACAAACAGATTATTCCTCGACATTGAAACCCTTTTTATGTGAGCGCAGTTGAAAACAGTTATGCTGGTGAGAGAAGCTCTAAAACTGGCCTTCCTTTGAGCCACAAGTTAGAAGAACATTAATATTTACAATGAAAATCATTATTTATAACCTTGTCAATGTCTTGACTATATTTTGTATTAATCTTGTATTCATTTAATAAATAAAAGTGTGAGTTGTCATGGAAAACAACATTGTCTGGATGACCCCAAACTTTTGAACGGTAGTGTATGTGTATATTTTACTTCTGAAATTCACTTACTGCCCACTGGCTCCATTTCCCCAAGCAAAGACTTTGTTGTCCACTGTTGAGGAAAAGAAGGGGACAGTTTTAACATAACATCGACTGAAATAGAGAAGCAATGAACAGTGGACTGTCTCTGAGTCGATGTTTCAAAAGGCTCTGGGGTTATCATTTGTAAATCAAAAAGTGATATTCTTCAAAAAAAAAAAGCTGTCAGAGTTTCCCAGAACCAGCTTAGCTGATGCGTTTCCCTTGTTGTCCTCGAGTGGAGAGTGAGCGGCGCCGTGTCGGGGGGGCGGACCCTTCCCCGCTGTGTGAAGTTTGATTAACACGGCGTCAACAGAGGGTTCAGAGACGGGGGCAACCTCTCACACACCCTGCTGTAAAATAATGAGCCTTCAGCGGGAAGGAATGCTACACATGGGCGGGGAGAGACACTTCCCCAGTCTGAGCTGAATATATTCAAATGAAATGAGGAGAGGAGGCTATCCCACCTGATTACAGTGCGATCTAGTTCTCCTTCTATGTACATGTATTTAACTGTCACCTCTCGGCTCTAACAATCCAACATGGCACTGCCTCATTTGCATATGGGTTCTATAAATACCTGGACCTCTACCTGTTCCCGCTCTGATTCCAGTCATGTTGGAACACAGACAAGCCTTATTGGTCTTATGGGAACTCAAACGGCGTCGGGGTGACAGCCAATAGCAACGGACTTTACTCATCAAGCCGGCCGAGCGCTCATACATTATAGAGGAGGCGATATGATTTACCTAAGCTTGTCAAAAGAGAAAAATTATCAGGCAAATGCGGGGAAATAAATTGTAATCCGCGCTGCATATGTTTGACTCGTGACCCCTTGGCATTTTAAGGGTTGGGTTTGTACGAAAAGAGTCGTAGCGAAATGCGCGACGGGAAATTACACGAAAGGTGAACTGCCGCTCGGAAACGTTAGGGAGAATGTGCAAAACAGGTCACAGATTTTTACGAGCTGGGTGCAGCTCCGAGGGACTCGCACCCGATATCATCACGGAGAATAGAATTACTGTAAAATCAGACTCTTACATGAAATAAGTCCTTGTATCTATAGGAGCTTTATTTCTTTAGTTTAGCTCCGTTTCTCAAGCGTGAACATGCTATAGAAGAGAATAATACTTTATTAATCCCCAAGGGGAAATTTGTGGATACAGTAGCACCAATAAACTAAACACACAAGAATAAAATATAAATATAAGAAAGAAAGAAAAAAGTGACTGTGCATAAACTATACAAGTGAAATATAAAATACAAAATAATATATATATATATATATATATATATATATATATATATATATATATATATATATACACACACACACATATATATATATATATATATATATATATATACACACACAACATATTTGCAAATACAGCAGTGTAAATTAAATTAAATATAGACAATGTGCAAAATGCAAAGTGTGTGTATGTTATTGCACTAGTTTCTGGTATATATATTCTCACTTTGGGATAGCAGATATGGTGCAGAATTAAAACCAGGGTATTGCTGCGTATAATCTAGTGTGTCACTAATTATGTAAGCACGTGTGTGTGTGTGTGTGTGTGTGTGTGTGTGTGAGTGTGTGTGTGTGGATAGAACTGATGAGCTTTAAATTGTTTTAGTACTCGGCAGAAGCGTGAACTCCTGTATATACAGTGAGCCGTAGTCAGCTCTGGTTTGCTCTCCTGTGGAGTCAGACCTCGCAATAAACACCAGAGACTAACTTGCACTCCCAGCTTGGGCACAGGGAAGAAAAACACCAGTAATAATCCAGGGTTACGTTATAAACGTTTAAGTGCTCCTGAACATACAGATCGCTGGGCCAACCGCAATAATTATTCACTGCTAATTACCTGCAACTCCATGTGCAGTTTCTCCGTTTAACAGAATAATAAAAAATACTTTAATAAGTCGATCCGTTAAAGTCGCGTGCTTTGAAATACAGAAATTGTTTGTGTATTTTATTCAGTCAATCAAATCAAATACAATACAATCCTATATAATATACAAAAGAGAAAGACCGAAAAGGTATAGGTAGAAGAAATTCCTATCCTAAATAGAATCAGAAAATTAATATAAAAAAAGAAGAAAAGAACATCAACAAACTAAATAAAAAACTAAATATATTTATATATACTACCACATACATCTTCCAAATCCTTCGGTCGCCGAGGAGCGCCGTCGTTACAGATGCACAAACTGAACAGGAGTCTAAGTTTAACATTACTTTTACAAGAATAAGAATCCTCACAGGAATAATGAAATAAAGATGAGAATGGAAATGCGACGGGAATAAAGATTGTGACCGTTCTCGTTTTATTTTCTTGTTTTTGTTTTGTTGTCGTACTTTGTTTTTGTTTTCCGAGAGCTGTGATGTGGAAGTATGATAAATAGTGGTGCTTAGAGCTCTGGAATGCCCTGCCTGCGCACTAGCAGAACTTTTTACTCTTTTACACACGGCCTGAAGAACTGGCTTTTTACCAGTCAGGTGTGTGAGCATGAACTGGGACTCCCTCCTCAGTGATTGTGTAAATAATTATTCTTTTTACGTCTGTTTTTATTTTTTTTATTTTTATTTATTTGATATTTTATTGATTTTATGAAGAGGCCGGTATTTTATCGTAACATGTATGTTTACTGCTTTTTTATGATGTTACTGTGTTAACCTCTTACTCCTTTAGTGAAGGCTGTAACATCTGGCCTCAGGGAACAAAACTGACATGTAGCCTTAGCTATCGTTAACACATTTACCCCCTGGGTTGATTAATGTGTACGGTCCCTGTACAAATAAATAAATAAATGAAATGAAATGAAATAGAGTGTGTAGCACCAAAACACCAACAATATTGGCAGCCGTCAGTCTGTTGTTAGCGCCAGGCTAGGGTCACAGTGCACCATGACAAATAGCATGTGCAGCTTCAGACTCGGCTACTGCAACGTTTGCTGTGGATGCTCAAAGTTGACTATTTGGTTTGTTTTATCCAATCTAAAAGAAAAAAGGCACAAAAAAACAACAACTTGCCGAGTATTCTCTGCTCTACAACGTCGTCGTTTATATACAGTGGGGGGGGGGGGGAAAGGTATTTAGTCAGCCACCAATTGTACAAGTTCTCCCACTTAAAAAGATGAGAGAGGCCTGTAACTTTCATCATAGGTAGACCTCAACTATGAGAGACAACATGAGGAAAAAAAAAAATCCAGAAAATAACTGTCTGATTTTTAAAGAATTTATTGGTAAAATAAGTATTTGTGTTTTCTCCGAGTATCCAGATGCATCGCTTCAGCGTGGTACCCCCCTCACTTTGTATCTTTGAGTCCTCTGTTATCCTCAGAGTGGCAGATGCTCTCTCTCTCTCTCTCCCTCTCTCCCTCTCTCCCTCTCTCCCTCCCTCCCTCCCTCTCCCTCCCTCGCCCTCGCCCTCTCTCTCCCTCTCTCTCCCTCCCTCTCTCTCCCTCTCTCTCCCTCTCTGCGACAAGGGCAGCGGCTGGCGCGGGGGCACAGGGGCCGACAGCGGTGCATCAGCCTGACGTCCAGAACGGATGGGCAGGGCTGGAAGCCGGCAGTGTGGCAGGTTGAGTGCTCGCCCTCCTTTGCCCCCCGCCGGCCCCCTGCTAGCCCCCGCTGCTCTGCACCATAGCCAGCCACCACCAGCATCCCAGCGGCTGGTGGCCCATTGCTTTGCTCCCCCATAAAAATAGCCCATCCCATTATTCTTCCCCCCTCCCCCGGGGGGCCGCAAGGTCTCCGGCATCATTACCAGGACTAAGGATCTGACTCTGCCACCACCACCACCACCACCACCACCACTTGGCACTCCTGCCTCCCCCTCCCCCTCACTCCTCTAATTATAGGTCAAGCACTCTTTTTGTAAATTATAAAACCTTTGTTCTTATCGAGAAAACGTAACGGAAGGGACAGATACCACGGCAGGAAGAAGGGAAAGTAGACGATGAAGAAAAAAGGGGGAAAATGTGTAAAAAAATTAGAAAGGGGGGGGGGTAAAACATTTTCAATTATAAAACCAAGCTAATTTGGTATGACCAGCGACTGTCATGCATGGTGACGGAGCTCCATTATGCAGTCATTTGAGCTCTTTCAAATTAGTTATGTTAATGTCCTGCGTGTGAATGTAACACTTGGATGGGACAAGATTTCAGCAATTAATTTCTACAGTCAGCGGAGAGACAAGCAAATTTATTTTCCCCCTCTCAGGGAATTGGTGGTGGAGGGAGCGAGGAGGGGAGAGAGCATTCTGGAGCAGGGAACAAGCTAAACACAGGACCTAAATAAAGCCCGAACAATGGGAGCCAATGCCTCCTCATTCATTCAATTGACAATGTTTTGCAGCTTAAACCTGTTTTATTAATTATGTTTGACATTTCCTTAATTAGTTTCATTTACACCAAATCAATCCCTGCTGCTGTACAGCGTCGTTTATCATTTTGGAAAATTTGCATAGCCAGTGCTGACTTTTTCTACTTAATTATACATTAAAAGTGTCAGTCGCGCTTGCTGCCTGGCATTATCTGAGGCAGAAAGGTTTGTGGCTGGACGGGGGTGGCATTAATCATCAGGGCGGGCGCGGGCAAGGGGTGCTCTCGGTCGCCAGCGGGAGAGCCGGGCGGGGGGGGGGGGGCTTCTCGTCGTCGACGCTGGATGCTTCTGGGGGCCACGGTGACCTCCACGACCTCCGGGGAGAGAGGCAGACAAATCAACGACCTCGAGCCCAAAAAAACACGACGGCTCGTTTAGAAAACACGGTGGGAGGAAGTAGGGAGCGGAACGGAGATGAAAAAAGCTGGAGGATAAGTTGGCAAATAGAAAAACATCAGAGACAACAGCATATGTAACTAGAAGGGGCACTCGGTAGAGAGCATACCTTCGCATATCACAAGATTGGGCATTGAATTATGAACATTTCGGCATTAGTTGCCAATTAGATATAAATTGACCGCGCTATGGTAAAAAGAAAATATTGACCTTTGACCCAATCGATCCAAAATCTAATAAAATGGTACCCGGATAATAACCAATCATCCCACAAAATTTCATGCGATTCAAGAAGATGTTGACCTTTTCATGACCTTGACATTGACCTTTGACCCGCTTGATCCCAAAATCTAATCAAATGTTCCCCGGATAATAACCAATCATCCCACCAAATTCCATGCGAATCGGTTTAATACTTTTTGACTTATGCAAATAACACGCACGCATACAAATACACGGCGATCAAAACATTATTTTGTTTTTCAATGTGACGGTAAGAATAATAATACCACCTTCCCTTGGTGCAAGTTACAGTTCAATAGTGACTACCTTTGTGTTCCCCTCGTCCTACAATAGCAACGGCGTATACTTCCCCGTCGGCAGGTGTGTGAACGCGGAGCGAACCGACGGCTCAAACACCTGGCGAGCTCCTGGGTAAATCTTCTGAGTGTTGAGGTGAACGCGGCGTTCCAGAATCGCCCGTTCAGGAACGGAAACCGTCAGGTAGGCAGAGCCGTGGCGTCGGGAGTGAAAATGAGGCTGAGGGAGCGTCTGCATGGTGAACGCTCCGGGTGTCACGCTGTACGTTCACACGGGAAATCAAACAGGTGTGTTTTTTTAGAAGAGAGTCATCACTTTTTTTCCTTTAGAACATTTTAATAGTTCATGTCAATTTGAATTCCGTGAGGCCTCGGTTATACGGAGGAGAAGTGGAGTGCATATCAGGATGAGATTCTCGCTCACGCACAAAGGGAACTAGGGGGTAGGATCGAAGGGGTAGGACACTAGTGTTCACCTGGTCTGCATTTCATGAATGAGATAGCCACAACATGTTAATAACCCTCCTGTTGTGTTTGTTTCTTACATACAGCCGTGATGTTCGTAATGTTGAATCACCCAAAAGTTGTCAGAAACCCCAAAATCCTAAAAGCTATAGTTCGTACCTCATCACCAACACCATTGCTAACAATTCAATTTGTTTTTAGTGTAATTGAGTTATTCACCCCTCCATAGATCAGAGTTTAACCAGGAGAACTCACTCGTTTCAATGAAAAATACATGTTCAACTAGAAGGGGCACTCGGTAGAGCGTATACCTTCACATATCACAAGATTGGGCATTGAATTATGAACATTTTGGCATTAGTTGCCAATTGGATAGAAATTGACCGTGCTATGGTAAAAAGAACATTTTGACCTTTTCATGACCTTGACCTTTGACCCGATCGATCCCAAAATCTAATCGAACGGTTCCCGGATAATAACCAATCATCCCACCAAATGTCATGCGATTCGGTTTAATACTTTTTGACTTATGCGAATAACACGCACGCACGCATACAAATACACGGCGATCAAAACATCACCTTCTGCATCTTCAATGCGAAGGTAAACATGTTAAGTGATCCAAAAACAGTCGTTCTCAGTCTGAGGTGAGCCGCTTAAAATGTTATCCATGAGAGGGAACCCAGACCTTTAAAATGAGGGGGTGTGGGGGGGGGCGTCCCACGCCACTGATTCCTCAAACACTCCCCTGAATGAGCTGTATCGAGATGTAAAGAGGAGGCTGCAGCCCTGGCTTTGCTTGTAACGTCCTCCGAGGGCAGCACAAAAGAGGGGCGGGCAACAAAGAAGAGATGAAGTGACTAATGCCCCGGCATTCACCAACAGGAGCGGCGGGGGGGCGGCCAGAGGCGGCGGCATGCGCACGCCTCACCGCCCCGCCTGGCCACCGCCGAAGAGTCGCTGGACGAGGAGATGCAACGCCCGTTATGCAACGCGCCAGATCGATACCGCAGTAGAGAAAGAGAAGAAGGGGGAAAGTTACCCGGCAACACACACAAAAACAGTTTATGGATAAATTGGAGAGTCTGGGCATTCCAGAAGGTTCCTAATCAGCATATTAATGGTGGCGCATTGACTGTCGAAGTTTCTATTATTTCAAAGTAAAGTAGTTGAAATAAGCCACAAACTCTTTTCACTCAAATATAATACTATAATTCATAGAAGTGATCACTCTGGAAACTAGAACTTTCCTTTCTCTACAGCCCCCCCCCCCCCCTCAAAAAAAAACATCACCATCAATTCCCCGACCGAAAGTACCCCTTTAAATGCAAAACATTTCCACTATCAAGGATTACGCTTCCTTTCAGGATATATGAAAACCCCTTTGTGGAAAATATGATGATGAATTCATGGGCCTAAAACTCTGGGGTAGTTTGTACATCGGCGAAAAAACGGGAGGGAGGGACGGAGAAAAATCCCCTATTTGGATGGCATACATTACCATTACTCTTGTATTGTGTCTCCACTTTTCATAATGACGGGGATAAGTGTCCTGCTCCGAATGCGTATCCGCTGACAATGGAAGCAGACATTACTTGGTTAAAAGCTCAGGGTCCTGTGGGTAAAGAGGCCCGGAGAATAAAGAGTATCCGTCATGGCTAACGAGCTATAAGGATAGCACATTGCCTTTATAAATCACTAGATCTTGCTGTTTATTTAAATTCATTGGTGCCTCATTATAACTGAGCTATGCACCTTTAGGTCCGACTTGATTAGGAGTGCCATAGCTCAAAATGGCTTTTAATTCAGTGAAACGTAGCTCTGACCTTGGTGCCGCAACCCTGACTAAAACACGCGGCGACTCCCACATTAATAATGATGCTACCTTTACTGGGCCGCGGCGCCGCGCCGTTGCTACTTAAAATATGTATTATTAGTTACTTGCGACGGGACATTTATCACACCAAATTACCCTTCGGTGTAAAACTGCTTAATTCTGGGTCCCTGTACCCCTCTGCACTATTACCTGCTCTTTAGAAAGGCCTGGAATTAAATGTGGGGATGAAATGTCAGGGTAATGGGGAGGAGGATGCGGGTCGATGGGACGCACACTTGATCATTCCCCGGTGGCCTTCTCCACATCCAGACGATGTAGTGGATGTGTCCTCCTCATAAAGGAGGCTCCATCGCGCCGTGCTTTGTAGACCTTTAAACATGTAAATGAAGGGTTCTCCTTTGAAATATACTTTACGCTGTTCATTAAAATTACATGCAAAACATTATCCGCTGCATGTGGGCTGGAAGGAGAACTTTATCCTCTGGATATCAGGATTTCTTTAAAGTCGTATCTCAGAAACAGAAACTTTAGAGGAGCGGAGACAACGGAAACAAACGGAAACTTTGTATTCACGCTCTCAATACACAAAATATTCTAAATTGTTCATGTTTTTACAGAAATTTTAGTTTGGTCATTGATATTTGGTTTAAAGTCATGGAAATCCATTGGTCAACATGTGTAAGAACCCTGATGACATCACGTCATTTAGCAGACGCTTTTATCCAAAGTGACTTACAATAAGTGAATCAACCTAGAGTACAAACTAAGAACATCAAGAATACAGAAAGTAACATTTCCTCAACATAGTCAAACTACAAAAGTACCACAATAAGAGATATTTAAGAGCCACTGAAGTGCAAATCTGTGTTTTAATCCAGATATAGTCGGAAAAGGTGCGTTTTAATATGCACTGAATATTTGCACTAGTTTAGCAACCCCAGAATATATATTGATATCCGCATTATTCATAACCTGTATATCATGTATTTATTAGGATACTTCTGTTGCACTTCTGGTTAGATGCCAAACTGCATTTTGTTGCTCTGTACTTGTACATGTGTAATGACAATAAAGTTAAATCTAATCTAATCTAAATTCATAAACAGGCACACAAACAGACAGACACACAGATCCACCTCCAGCCGGTCGTCGTTGGAGACGGCACATCGGCCTGCAGCCGCTAGACACTCGTCATTGTTCATCCGGCGGTCGCCCACCAGAGACTGATCACTTTGACCGATCGGCTAAATGATTAGATCAATCAGGTGCTTTGGAGGGAACATCAACAGCGGCCTGCTGCAGACTCGGGACCTGTGGGACTCGGCCCATCAGAACCGCCTCATTAGGCCTCTGGACTCCACCCAAAACCACAAAGACAAAGACAGTGGACCGGGGGAGGGGCGACTGAACTTCAATAGGTGGATTAGACGCGTTCCTACATAAAGCTCCTCTGGGATCGGTCGTGTTTATGTGCTGCGACGTCTCAGAAACATGTCAAAGCAATACAAAGCGATCCAACAGATACATAAGTGGGAGTATTTTGAGTGTTAGCCATATAATCCATTGTTATGAGACCACTGGGAATGCATGGTATACAGTACGTCTTTTCTCCAAAGGAGGACATCAAACAGTCCAGTAATATTTTTTTTTTATATTTTTAAATATTTTTTATTTAATTTTACAGTGCTGTATTTACATATATGTTGTGTATATATACATATATATTTTATTTTATATTTCACTTTGCACACTTTACTTTATGCACAGTCACTTTCTTTCTTTCTTATACTTATATTTTATTGTGTTTAGATTATCGGTGCTGCTACCGTTGTCCACAAATTTCCCCTTGGGGATTAATAAAGTATGTTTCTATTCTATTCTATAATTTAGATTACCGGGGACACTCTGGAGTTTACGGAGGAACACAGACGGCGTAACATAAACATATCCCGCGTATCAAACGCCGCCGTATAGGACGCACACGTGTACGCACAACACATGCATGCTCCGGGGGGGGGGGGGGGGGGGGGGGGGGACGTTACACACGTTCCATCAGATGTCGAATCAATTAGTCACGACCGTCTTCCAGAGTCAGGAATAACCACTCGTCCTCCGGTCTCCGGGGGCCGGGGAGAGGCCCGGCAACAGAGGAGGGATGGGAACAGATCCAGAGACCCAAAGGGGGGTAAAAAAAAAAAAAAAAAAAGAAGCAGAAAAGGGGATGAATAATGCCGTCTGTTCTTTACTGTACAGACGGGCGTCTCTATTTGCACGGGGCTCCCCCATACATGCCGAGCGTTTTTCACTCTGGAGTGCTTTGCATATCAGAGGGCACTCATTTTGCACGCCGCAAACACTCCGGTCATTAACACGTGACGACATTATCTTCCTAATCGCCCCACCGAGGGTCTCTCCTCTGTGATGTATTCGACACAACTGTAGCACCGACTCGCCGAGGTTTTCGTCGGGCGGCTGTTTGCGTCGTCTTCCTCGCCGCAAAGCCTTTAATCTTTTAATCTGAAGCATAAAGCAAGTGTACACAGCGCGGGGACCATGTGACCACTTTGCTAAAAAAGGTAAAGAGACGTGATTATTCTGCGTAAAAGGGAAGCAGAATGGGGATCCTTTTCCCCGCGGGCTAAAAATAATTTTATCTGTCGTGTAGGTGCACAAATAACCGCCGCACACCTGAATAGCGCCCGTTATTACCGGGCCTCGGAAGTTGGTGGCGGATCAATCTGTTCGTCTCCCGTCTTTGCTGCGAGAGGAGAAGCTATTGTACCTGCTCCCATGTTCTCCTCGCTCTGGTATAATCTCTCCGTACCGGCAGATTGGAGAAAAGGACGTCGGGGGGGGGAAGAGGACAGAGACGAGAACGAATGAAATCATCGATGAATCCAAAATCTACGTTCTGGATGAAATATGACCTGCAACGTGTACGGGGAACATCGTTTCAGTTTAGTTTAAGGATTATTAACAAATGCTCTGCAAACTGTGACTAACTCAAGTCAGGGTTCTTACACATTTTGACCAATAGATTTCCAGGACTTTTCCAGGACTTTAAACCAAATTTCCATGACCAAACTGAAACCTCGGAATAAACATGAAACATCTAGAAAATGTAGCTTATCGAGAGCGTACGCCGGTGTTCTGTCATTTTTTGCTGCCTTGTCAGATTTTGCTACCGCTGCATAAACCGATAAGTTTCGTCTATCGATTCATGCTACCCTAACATAATAGGATGTTATTGTACTATCACAATATGCTACCCCTGAAATAAATCAATTTAGCATTCGTACATGAATGCATGGGGTAGCGGGAGCATTATTTTATAGGATGTTATCGTACTATCAAAATATTCTACCCCTGATATAATTCAATTTAGCATTCTTACATGAATGCATGTTAATATACTATGAAAATATGCTTTTCTTTCAAAGTTCAATGTTTCACTTTTCACTGTTAAAGGGTTTATCTTCAACAATAAATACCCTAATAATAAACCAGTGCTTTAGACAGGGTTGCAAAACATTATGGGCGTGTCAAACAAACTCGGAAAATCGACTCGGCGCATGCGCAATACCACAAGGTAGCAGTTCTCGACAAGTAGCATGACATTATAGAACACCGGCTTATATTTTGAGCGTCTTTCTTTAAAAAACATATTCATTATTTCAAACTCCATGAACTCAAACTCAAATGAACATGACTTTTTCAAAACTTTTAGGATTTCAGTTTTTTCCATGACTTTTCCAGATCTGGAAATGACCATTTCAGAATTCCATGACTTTTCCAGGTTTTCCATGACCGTACGAACCCTGTAAAGCGTCCCAAAGAAACATGGAGACGCATGATATCGCCACTTTTCCTTTTCTTTTCCTTTGTTTATGGGGGGAAATGTAAATGGCGCCGAGACGCCCCATGTTCAACGCAGCACGGCAACTCAACGCGCTGGAAGTAACATTATTCACATTATTCCCTCTCTTTTCAAACTTCCACCGGTGAAATCTGTCTAATAAAAAAGGCAAAGACAGGTGGTCCCAGCTGTACGCAGCATCCGCCAACCCTCCGGGTGCAAAGTGTTGTTGTTTGCACACGGCCTCAACTCCCAGCACGGGAAAAAAAAAAAAAAAAAAAAGACAAGAGGGGAAACTAGCAACAGAGAGACAGAGACAGAGAGGGGCATCCCACAATCCCCTCTGTTATTTCCCAGGTTGCGGCGGGCGCTCGGCGTCGGTCGGGGGTTTTGGCGGCGGCGAGAGAGGGGCGTCACCAAGCTCCGGTCCCCGCTCTGATTCCGCCACATTAGACGGCGTGTGTTTGTGCCCTGGGGATCGCGGCGCCTCAGCCCGTGTTTGGGGTACTTTGTCAGATGACTCAGTGCGTGTGATTTACGAGCTCGGGAAAGGTTGCATTTCCAGCACGCGTGGACGTCCGCATGGTAAATGGAGGGAATTCTGAATTTATTAACATACAATGAATGATGATTAATGTTTTGGTATAGATCATGCTCTCTTTTCAGATGTCTCAGTGTGGGGGTGATATATGCAGCCATAAAATGAGATGTATGTACTCAAAAGCACATTGTGCGAGCGTCGGGTCCGCGACTCTCTGTGACGACGGCGTCGGAAAGCTTCCGTCTGAACGACATCCGCAGACGTTTGTATACGGGGAGCGCAAGGTTTTTTTTTTTCTTCCCTGCATGCATTATCCTCCACGCAAAGTGAGCCGCTCTTTCGACGTATAAATTAAAAAACACCAAAAAAAGACTCTGGGCAAAAGAATGCAATTTAGACCGATATCAGGATCCATTTAGAGATCCATTCGTCAACCCCCCCCCCCCCCCGTTATTAACTTTGGTATTCTGCAACACATCTCGTGTCTCCCTCATCAGCTTTTTCAATATCTTCTCAAATACATTACTGCCGGTGTCGAGCGGGTGTGTTCACCCTCGGCCAATTACAGCGGCGAACCGTAAAAGGTAAGTCGTGCCGGAGAGGGCTTCGCCTTATATTTGCCTTTGTGTCCCCCCCCCCCCCCATACAGAGAATGTCAGAGTTCTTTCTCCTAACATTGACAACAGAGGAATCAATATGCAGAGGCATGTTTCTGACGGCTTTTTGGTGAATGGGTGAATGCGAGTCTACTATGTTTGCATCTCGGAACGGTGAATCAAGGCCGACTTCCGCTTATGCAATGACCTCACCGCTCTTATGCAATGACCTCACCGCTCTTATGCAATGACCTCACCGCTTCACCCGCTCCCTGCGCTCGCATGCGAGCGCAACCGAGGGGTGGCAGGGCGAAGAGATCGCTCCATTGTGCGGCAAAGGAAAATATAGTGTGTGTACGCATACCTCGACGTGGCCGTAAATACGTGCACGTTGACGTATGCGTGTGTGTGTTTACTGCATATGTATGAATGCTTACATACTGGATACAGTATATATTAGTGGGGTTCATGTGTGTGTGTGTGTGTGTGTGTGCACATGCTTGTGGGCTCACTTCACATGTGTGCGGCGGCTGTCAGAAGAAGCTGAATGGTGATGAGGGATGGAGAGAATCAGAAACACATTGGGCTGGGAATGGGGTGTGAGCCGCAGGGTCGCCCTGGCACCGAGCGCAACCGCCTCGCACATCATTACCCTCATCACCCTAATGCGCACAACACTTAGAGCTACACACAGGCGCGGCTCCAGAACACACACGTGGGCACACAGACACGGAGAGACACACACACACACACACACACACACACTCGCACCGGAAACCACACGCAGACGTGCACACACACACACACACACACACACACACACACACACACACACACACACACACACACACACACACACACACACACACACACACACACACACACACACAAAGCGCTAGTGCTTAGTGCGGTGCAGTCGTTGCCAAACACTGGGTCGGGACCCACTGGAGGGTCGCGGGAGAATTGTTTAGGGCCGACTTATAAAACAGGCAGAATGTCCAGAAAGTCTTTTCTATTTAACATTTCATCTTGCAGTCGACCTTTGAAACACGTGAGAGACGGAATGTGTGTCTTCTTCTGATAATTGTAACCGATAACGTTGAATATAATATTGTCAACCTTCCTAAAATGATGGCCAAATGTAGCCAACATATTTAATATTATCTTATATAAAAGAAATGTCTTATTTTAGCCATTATTTTAGGAAAGTGACGACATAAGTGACGAGTGAACAGGCGGTTTGTTTTACTAATGATAGCAAATAAAAAGATTAAAATAGCCAGTCAATGCCACCTGAATACATTGAATTAGTTTAATTTATACAATATTAAACATGTGTTGTTTTTTTTTAACATATGCATGAAACTGAGTGAGTTGTGATTTGTATGTATCTCTTCGAAATACCTGCTTTATGTTTTCAAGACAATATAATGTGATGTGTAAAAAAAAAAAAAGAAACTAGGAACGTTTTTTTTAATTGGGTTACGATGGTTTGCCATTTAAAAAATTGGCCCCCTGAAAATTAATTTGGAAAAACACTTCTGTAGTGTGAACTAAAACTTTCTCTTAAGTGAGAAAGTAACTAACTAAAACAATATAGAGGCCACAATATTGACCCCCATCTGTCTCTTGGCTGTTGCTAGGAGGTCGTAGTCTATTCTTAACAAAGCTAAACAAGGCACTTTCTCACACCCTCGGATCCTTAGCCACTCTGAAAACACAAACGCATTTTTAGACAAAAAAGATGAGTCATGTCCAACAGAATGTATCTCCACTGGGAGAAGCATACCTATTCAACTGCACAACCTCCATAACATCACCGTGGCGTCGTACTGCAACGGATGCCTTCTTCCTTTATTGCCGCATGAGAGGTTTTAAGAACGGTGGGATCGGGGGAGCGTTGGGGTTGAGAAAGAAAGAGGGAGGAAGAGGAGAGAGCGGGAGCTACGATGCAGAAGAGTGGAAGAGAGAGTTAAGCCAAGCATAAAATAACTTCAATCTAACATCCTCTCGGTGGGGCGGCAGCAGGCAAATAGCAATCCCACCAATGCTGTGTACTCGAGGGGGTTCCCCCCCCCCCCACACACACACACCCCTCACTGACCCATGGAGAAGAGGATCATGGGAGAGCAGGGACGAGACAAACCCACTTCAATTAAGGAGCGGCGACGTCTCGTCAGCGCGGCGGATGAGGTGTCAGAGAGTTCAGCCGTGGACGGATCGCACGGAGAATACTGTTCCTGGCTCAGCACAGTCAGGGAAGTTTCTCTTCTGTTCCCCTTTTGTCCCGTTTACCTTCTCGCCCACGTTCTGCGGTCGGCAGATATTTATTATATCGCGATTTTCTCGGGCTCTCCTGCAGAGTCTCTTAGATTGTGCGCGAGATAAACTTGTTATCAAACGTGTGCATTAGCAGCAAGCCGCCTCGACACACCTGCAAATGACATTTAAAGGTCAAAGCGGCGCGTCGGGGTGGGCGAGTGTCACGCTACGTATCGCGGAGCGGGCGGGGGGCGGCTGGAGGAAGAAGTCGAATCGGGGGGAATGTTCGAGAGAACGAAAGACTGAGAAACAGATGACTAAAATGAGCCGTTATAAGAGGGTAGTCATACCACCAAAAAAAAAAAACTACACGGAGAACGGAGCCAAGTTGCCAGGTTGCCTTAAACCGCCCAGGGAAATCAACTCATCGTGCTAATAAAAAAAACATGCTATTTTCGCAATGCATCACACCATTTAGGATCCACTGCTGCAATGGGAGAAATGTGTGTGTGTGTGTGTGTGTGTGTGTGGGGGGGGGGGAGACCCTGAGATATCCGGGAGACCCCTCCTCTGCCAAGCCTTTCCAGGAGATATCTCTCTCTGTGATTAGATTGACATTACCATAATATCGGCTTTGTCACCTCGCAGGCCAATTGTTACGGGAAAGTGCCATCCTCTCCTTTTTCCCATGGAGGCGTCCCGAGGTACGGAAGTCTCTCTCTCTCTCTCTCTCTCCGGCAGCCCCCCTCCTGTGAAGCTCCGCTCGGGAGACACAAGCTGGATTTGGCTGGCGTCCCCGCCTCGTCCCCGGCGCTCTGCGTGGCTGCCTGGTGTCAGAGCGCCAACTCTCCCGGCCCAGCTGCACTGATTAGCACGGGCAGATTATTAGCCAGGCGTCTCCTGGAAGCGCTGCACACTTCGTCTTTTATTCCTTCTTTTTTTTTTTTTTTACCCTTTGTTGTTGCACAAATTCTCAAATCGTCGCGTCCCACACGGTTTTCGCGGCGTGCGCCTAAATCGACCTCCGAAACGGACGTAAATAAAGAAATAAACAATTAGCATCAGGCGGTGCAGATTGCTTGTGGGCGCGTCAGCAAAAAAGAGATTCATCAGCATCGTGGAAAGAGCCCTCTCATCCTTCATCGCTCATCTCTCTCTCTCTCTCTCTCGCCCCTCTTCCCCCTACACCGTCTAACACCTGTCCCGATGCCAAGACCTCACCTCCCGAACCCCGGGACGGAGGCTCTCAAACTAGTGCGGCGCCTTATCTCCGCCGCACACACCGGCATCCGGTATCCGAGGCATCCTCCTCT
Organism: Liparis tanakae; assembly: GCA_036178185.1. NCBI lineage: Eukaryota > Metazoa > Chordata > Actinopteri > Perciformes > Liparidae > Liparis > Liparis tanakae. The sequence continues at coordinate 24,262,604 of CM070094.1, read as the reverse complement.
CGCCGTGCCAGAAAAATGCCGGCGTCTCTCTCTCCCTCCCTCCCTCACTCCCTCTTTTTCTCACCCTATTCTCCATCATATCCTCTTCTCTTCCTGCCTCGCCCTCTTCCTCTCCCTCTCTCTCTCTAGAGCTTTGCATTTGAAATTGAACAGACACACAGCCAATTTATCATAGGCTGACACGTGTCATGTCCAAGGCCTAACCGCAGGGACTTACAGTAGGCGTTGCATTTATCCCCTTTGTTGTCAGCGAGGACCAAGACAATACCGGGAGCTATTAAAAAAAAAAAAAAAGGAGTGGAGAGAAGGACGGAGGAGAAAAAGAGCGGAGGTGAGAATATAAAACTAAACATCAGCCGAGATTGCATAACTCAGATGTTTACCCTTCTGAAAGGTTACGGACTTCTGCAAGGACAGTTTTTTCTAACCGGCAATAAGATGGTAGACGTGACATCTACTACATCTGTCCATCCTGGAGAGGGATCCTCCTCTGTTCTCTCCTGAAGGGTTCTTCCCTTTTTTCCCCCTGAAGGGTTATTTGGGAGTTTTTCATAATCCGATGTGAGGTCAAAGGTCAGGGATGTCTATGTGTACAGATTGTAAAGCACTCCGAGGCAAATTTGTGAAATTGGGCTATAGGAATAAACTGAATTAAATCGAATAGATGCGTGGCGATGCAAGGCAGGCATGAGGTGCATCAGGTAGAGAGGTAGCACGATGTGGGATCAGACCTCCGTACATTTGAATATCACCGTGCAATACTCACGGGACTCAAGGACAAAAAAATTAAAGTTCTACCCAGACGCAAAAAAACTAAATGGCTGGCTGAAAAAATACCTCTGGGAAAACATGCAAGAATAATCCGAAATGCATAAAGAAGCCTAGAAAGTTCACCCCCCAGTTTCCACGCTGCCGTTTAGAGGATTTCACAAGCTGCAATAAAGGGCAGGTGAGATACTTAAATGGTAATCATTCTTGAGACATGAAAGGGGACAAAACTGTTAATGTGCATCATATAAAACCCTTTCTGTTTAATCACCTTATCGCTGTATTATCGCTCCTCTCTTTGAACGGCTTCTTTAAAATAACACGCCGCCTTATCGTTAGACGGCGCGCAAGTGGCCAGAAAGATGACCCTACCCGATAACACCGCCACGACAAAGAATGTATATATTCTTCTTATGCAGACGAGGTGGAAAAGATAAAGAGGACGGGGACAGGGGCTAATGAGTTGAGCCGTGTGTGCGTGTGCGTGTGTCTATAAGCGTGTAATAAAGGTGCGAACCACAAGATTATTAATTGGCATCTTGCACGTCCATGGGCTTACATTCATCCCGCTTTAACGCGGCATGAATGTAGAGCAGGCTGCCTGCAGGGATTTCATATTAAACCCGACGACTCTGCCCTCACCTGGCAGACGGTCCTCACAACGGTTAAAGAAAGCAAAAAGAGTATGATTGCCAGGATGAAGAACAGGTCAAGCCAAACTGACCAAGCATGGAAAAGTTTGATGGCTTTTATTACAAATTAGAGGAGGGGTCAAATAGTCGGGGGCTGGAATTGGGTTTCGAGGGGATTGCAAATGCAGATGCAGGGTGGTGCATCCATACTTACAAGTAAAAGATCATTAAGGGGGTGCCGGGGTTGTTGTTGTTGTTTTTGGGGGGAGGGGGGGAGTATGTATGTGTGTGTGTGTGTGTGTGTGTGTGTGTGTGTGTGTGTGTGTGTGTGTGTGTGTGTGTGTGTGTATGGATGATGTGTGTGTATATGTATGTATGTATGTATGGGTGTGTGTGTGTATGGATGTAGATGTATGTGTATATGTATATATGTATGTGTCTATGTATATGTGTATGTATATATATGTATGTATGTATATGTGTGTATATATATGTATATATGTGTTTATGTCTGATGTCTTTGTAATTGTTTTATGTTTATATCACTAAACAAAAACAAAAAAATTAAGTGACAAAAAAAAAAAAAAAAAAGAAAGCAAAAGACAGAAGCATCCTCCGTCTCCTCGTCCTCAAAGGCGGCGTCTCCACCCCGACGTCATGCGTCTCCGGCCTGTGACGCTCGACTCGACCGGCGGACCGGCGAAGTTAAGAGCCGCCGAGACTCTTCATTACCCGGTGGTAAGTGACCTTTTAGAAACTGGCTTCGGAAGCCATTTTGGCTCTTCCAGTAATTAACAAGTGGTTATGGATGGGAGACAATTAATGGAAGGTCAAGTGTTTGCCTGCTGCCCTTTGCTGGATGCCATTGGGCCCCTGACACAGAATTTGAAGTTCAGAGCCCGTCAGCTCCTGTCTGGTTTTCAGAATAGTGCTCCTCTCGGGGGAATAAGTCACCTCTGTAGTCGGCGCTGTGAGGTAGACGCAGCCTTTGGTTTCAGTCTAGACTTGGAGAAAAGAGAGCATAATGTGGCTCTGTGGCTAAATATCAGTTATGAATCTAACAGAAGAACAGAGGGCGGATGAGACAATGTGGGGGGGGGACCCTGGAGTCTGCCCTCGCCGTACAACGAGGCTTTCATATTTAGACACGGGTTGAATGATGACCGAAATAAGGGCTCCGAAGAGCTCGGCCCTATTGGCTTAAGACGGTGAGATACACTCGCACATCCCGGGCTACGCCAGGGCGTTGTTAAATTATTCTGCTCTCGCCGCCTTGGATATTTACCCTATTTTTTACTTTCACGGTGTAAAGGCTGATGTTGACTGCTATTAAATTTCCCCCGAGGGCGCCCTCCTTCACTCACACGCTCCTATCAAATGAGCCAACAAAGCATATCAGGGCGCCGCGTCTGTGAAACACCGCGTCACCTTTGTTCACCCTTCATCAACCCTCCGCCCCCACGCTATTACCTCAGGACTATTCCCTACTCCCTGCTTAACCCTTGTCTACAGGCCCGGTGTCACACAGGGCACCACTCCACCGCTCTCCGTGTTCCACAGGCCCTCACCTCGACTGACACCCGACGCTCGCTTGTCACCGCCGACGTGCACGCGTGCATACAGAGCGCGCTCCGGTGCACCGACGCACAAACGCCGCCTGCACGAACAACACGCGGGCGTGCTATTGCAGACACACACACGCACACACACACGGCGTGGATAAGGAACACACAGAGCCTACCGCACACACGGGCGATTAGCCTGTGGAGGGTATGGCGTCTCCAGATCTTTGACGTAATGGAAGTGGAACTCGTCATCCACGTCGATACCTGCACAATGTACCTCTCCCAACACATTCCAACACACACACACACACACACACACTTTGTATACTTTATGCACAGTCACTGTTTCTTTCTTTTTTATATATATATAACAAGCTTCCCTGGGCTCCCAGATAAAATGACCACGCTTTACATAACGTACGAGATAAGTCCTCTACGGAAATGTTGCTGTCCTTCCTGACTTGAGGTTATTATTTATGGGAATTTAGAAATTTTTTACTTTTTTAATTCTTGTTTAATATATATTTTTATTTTAAGGCAAGTGCACAAAGAAACCGTGCAATTGTGATACATTTAGCATTTTTCTTTCCCCCCCCTCAAGCATTCAAGTCAACAGCATCATTCTTATGGACAAACCAACAACCTCTTAATTGAGGATACACAAAACTAAACTAAATCTAATGAAAAATAAAAATGAATTAAGGATTAGTAAATGAACAGTTATATCAAATCAACGATACACGATTAGCTGCTCGCGTCACTGTTTCTTCCTTATATTTATATTTTATTCCTGTTTGTTTAGTTTATTGGTGCTACTGTGTCGACAAATTTCCCCTTGGGGATTAAAAAAGTATCTATCTAACTATCTATCTATCTATCTATCTATCTATCACACACACACACACACACACGCTGGTGGTTGTTCCAACAGAGGAGCAAAAGGTGGCAGGAGAGCGGCGGTGGGAGCGTCTGTGCCAGTTGCCAGCCGATGGCCCCTCTGGGATTGGTAAAGTTTGATTCGATGGCTTCTGCCTGTTAATTAGGGTTTGGAGGTGACTCCTGAAATGGAAAATGGGCAAAACGTTCAAAAAAAGATGTGCCAATTCCCACACACCCTCCTCCGTCTCCACCTTCCAAAACATGTGACCCATATAGCGGAGCACCTAGTGAGGAAAGTAGAGCGATCCAGCCATTTGAAGTTGCAGGCGCTTCTGTATTCGTGTGTTCCTGCCAACGGAGGCAGGGCAGTTCACGCAAACGACTCACGGGGAGCGGGCTGAAACCTGCATGTGAACAAAGTCAACAACAAATAAGAGAACAAAGGAGAGGATGTTTCTCCTTTAATTAATAGTGCATACGTATTTTGTTCGAGCGTCTTCATTTACATGTCAAGTAACACTGTCCCCTGCTGGCCTGGAGAGATGCTACAAGTGCTACGTGTATGAGGGGAGAGGGGGGGGGGGGGGGGGGAGACGGAGAGAAAGAATGAAGAGACAATGACGTAAAAGAAGCAAAGAGCACCTCATTTGTAACTTGTCAACTCTGATATTTGATCGCAGTGAGGAAGAGGGTCAGAGGATGCCTCGTATCTCTTACCCTCGAGTGCGAGGCCCTTTTACTGCAGGGTGGGACTCTTAAACACATACAGTGCACAGTCGCCCGGCTATTTCTGATTTACTGTGTGCGTGCCGTCCTCCATTTTATTTTACAGCTGGCTGGGACGCCGCTGCAGGAGGATACTGCAAAGGAGCCCAAGGTCGGGACACACACACACACACACACACACACACACACACACACACACACACACACACACACACACACACACACACACACACACACACACACACACACACACACACACACACACACACACACACACACACACACACACACACACACACACACACACACACACACACACACACACACACACACACACACACACACACACACACACACACACACACACACACACACACACACACACACACCTCGCCGCGATTTCCAGCACAAAGCCACGTTGAGTTTTTTTCACTCTGGATTTTATCACCACGTCTGTATATTTCTTTTTTTAATGTCAATTGTTTTATTCCAGATTACGTGAATCGGCACAAGCGAGTAAAAAAAAAAATGAAGAAACAAAAAAAAAATACCGTTGCCGTTTTTCTCGTACTTTATCAGACTATATTGTGACAGAGAGGTGAGAGGTGAACAAAGTAGAAAGAGTACAGAGGGGGAGGGGGAGTGTAGGAGATGACATGCATGAGGTGAGTGGGTGAGGGGGGGTGAGGGGGGGGGGGACACTAACAGTGTGCTGACAGCATGTAGAACAGCCACCAGATATCTTTAATCAGTGAAATGTATTTCCCTCCCGCTCCGCCCGGGGATTGTTCAGCGGTCAGACCTGCTGGGGCGACACAAATGAATGTTGGCGGAGGTGTGGACAAAGGCGTCCGTAAGGTTATGGCGTGCAGATGATTGGAACGCCGCCGGTTTCTAAAGGGAGCTGCCACGTCCCACAGAGCGGCCGTCACCGCCACATGACGGGGACCGGGGACAGGGTACCCCCCCCCGCAAGACGACAACATGGGCAAGGCTGCCGCATCGTGGACGTGTGTGTGTGTGTGAGTGTGCGCCCACACACACACACACACACACACACACATACAACTTAATATGTAGACGTGAGAAAGAGTGAAACATACATAGTTGTACATAACATAGCTCCGAGAGCAACGGCAGTGCTCTTTATTCATTGTTGACCTTGCGTGATGGCCCTACTCTGAAGCAACAACACGCCAGGAAAGACATTTTATATCCGCAGTTCATAAATAAATAAGGAATTGTTTGCATTTCCAAGAAAATTCCCTCAGTAATCTTTTTTGTATTTATTTCAATGGGTTTTATTGACAACTTGGAAAACCAAGTAATAAAATATACAGTGTTGTCCACTTGGCCAGATAAAACCTGATAATCTAATTCACATGTCCAATACAGATTTTTTTTTTTTCATTATAGGACTTTGGTAACTTATTTTGTCGGCTTATTGGGCCTATTATTCAAAGTCCTCTGTTCAATGAATAAAGAGGGAAAGCCAATTTAGGATTTCCCTGGCCTCACATTGTTAACCAATCAGAATGCAGTGGGTGTGGGTAGAGGCGGCTGGGGGCGTGGCTTAGGGTGCCCCATGACCCGAGCCCCTAAGGGAACCTCAGTCACGCAGATGTCTTTTCTGTACGGCACTCTCCTCACAAGCCTACCTCCTCTTATCGTCAATGAGGAAAATTGTATGAAAAGCACAGATGCAGAATGGCCTAGAAAGTAGAGCAGTGAGTCTCAAGGTCTTACCAATAGCAGGCACACACACACACACACACACACAGAGACACACACACACACACACACAGAGGGAAAAGGGCAGCTCCAAGCCATAGGTCGGAAAAAGGGCAATGCACCAGGTGTGGAATTGTGGGGTACAAATAGTGGAAAGGAGAGGAGGACTGGGTGAGTGGAGAAGAGGATAAGGTACGTGTGTAAGTGTGTGTGAAAGAGAGGGAGAGAAAGAGAGATTTGGTGTGTGTGAGCGTGTGTGTGTGTGTGTGTGATTGTGTGCTGAGGTGAGAATGTTCTTAATGGGATACAGGTGACAACATGCTGACCAGAGCCACTGAACAATGATTACTCAGGGAGTTGAAGTTGCGAGCGTGCGTGCGTGCGTGCGCGCGCGTACGTGTGTGTGTGTGTGTGTGTGTGTGTGTGTGTGTGTGTGTGTGTGTGTGTGTGTGTGTCGGTGTCGGTGTATGTGTGTGTGTGTGAGTGAGTGCACCAGAGAGAAAAAACGACGTGAAGCTTTAAAGCTTAAAAAAGGGGGGTATGTTCCCAATTATTCTTCATAAAGAAAAGAGTAGAATCCCCTGGAGTATCTTGGGTGAAAAAGAAAAGTGAGATGAAATGACGCTTTGATACGACAATGACGTTGATAACAACTTAGAACGCCGTCTTCAGCAGACCACTATGAAATCAGTGCTCTGGCATTTATTTTATATTAATTCACATACATTTAATGATTTTATTAGTTTGTAAAATATTAATTTAAACAAAACAAAATATTAAAATGTTCAATATATGGTTACGGTGTGAATGCATCTTAACTGTGCCAATTTACCTTGGTGGAAATGTAAAATAGCGTCAGATTCTGCCAGAAATTAATGCTATGAATCAGTTTTTTCTATACATATGAATTATAAAATACATATATTGATGTTAAAGGTCTGACCTCTTTTACTTAACTAATGAAAAGTTCAGAGGTAACAAGCTGTATATTTTATTTATCTTGTACAGACGCAAGGTAGAAACTCAAAAACTAGGTTTAAAATTCCAATCAATTGCAAAAATGAAACCTTTAAATCATGAAACAGTTCAACTGTTTTGGTACTTTAACCTTAGAAATTAAAGTTAATTAATTGCTCAGTACAGCCAAGAAAGTAAATTACTTCATTGTCATGTTGGCAGAAAATAAGTCTTTAAAGCATTTCTACCACAGCAACTGAGGTAAAGTATGCATGAGTTAAAATATATATACACACAATATATATATATATATATATATATATATATATATATATATATATATATATATATATATATATATATAAAATGTATATATTCATTTTTTAAACTAATATACTAATAACTAATACTTGACACATACATGAATTATTTTGAAACAGCATATTTGTATTTCTTTACATTGGATTAACGAGCACAAACTTTAAAAATATTTTGATATAATTTACTTTATTAATATGATATTTTTATTTCAATCTGACATTACTTACCACATTAAATGAAAGTAATCAATTATCAAGGCAAAGACACATTTGATTGGTTAATTGTTCACTTTGATTTCTTTCTTTGACGAAAATAAAAACTGTATTAACCACTAATAATAATAATAATAATAATAATAATAATAATAATAATAATAATAATAATAGGTGATTGTTTTCATCAGTGTTTCTTTGTGTCTACCTTGACCCCGGATTCTCCACCACTCATTTCTTCTGAAAAGAAAAGTATTAAGTTGCTGTCCTGTCAAAGTAAATTCACGTTGTGTGTCAGAGTGATTTTAAATTATTCTAAAAGAATCTTCAAATTTAATTAAAATATTAGTAATGTAACTTTGTAATTCCGCTTACTCGTGAACATGCATTGTGGTGTCAAAAGCCCATCATGTATTAGAGCATAATGTTCTTCTCCACAATCCAGCATTGAGTGGAACACTGGTGCCCCCTAGTGTTAATTATATGACCTTTTGATTGGATCAACACTGATTGAAATTATGTCCAATCAATATTAGTTGGCAGGAAATGCACTTTCTTTCACAGAGGTCTCTACGTGATTCACATTTTGGATTTTACTCGCTTGCTGTGTGTAGTTAAAAACCTTGATTTATATTTATGTTCTTTTAAACTATTCTCAACAAGTTTAAATCAACAAACTCAAGCTGATTTTGAACCTTCAAGTAGAATAACAATCTGCGGTCTTTAAGATTTTTTTTTTTGCAATTTTAATATTAGATGTTTTTATGAATCCTCAAAAAAAAAATCTCCTCACACACATTTACGCTTTTGATGACATCAAATGATCACACGTTAAGACATTTAAACTAATATACAACCATGCCTACGTTGTCACTACGGATATATCAATTATTCTGACTTTCAATTTCCCTTATTCTATCTCGAAGTGTGTATGTGTATGTGCGTGTGCGTGTGTGTGGCCCAGTATCTCAGTAGGTGTGAACTTTAGCCGTGCAGACAGTTAGATAATCCTTTATTAGTTCCAGAGCAGAAAAATGTGATTGAATGTGAAAATTCAGTGACATACACTCTAGTTTTCTGACATTTCTCCATGGTTACAACTTAAAAAAACGTGCATTTGCTGGACATCCCTTTTCCAAAGCCGTCCTCGGGTCACATGTCAGACCATTTTACCTGTGTTCTTAAATTATAAAAAAACTAAATATGCGGCCTTTATATATATACGAGCGAGGTTTTTGATGTTGATAATTGCGACAACTTGCCACAAACACTTTTATTTTCCCTCTTGCAAAGACAGTCCTGCCTATTTGCCACAAAACATTCTCACACACACACACACACACACACACACACACACACACACACACACACACACACACACACACACACACACACACACACACACACACACACACACACACACACACACACACACACACACACACACACACACACACACACACACACCATTTCTTCCCTTCCCTATATCGCCTGAGTGAAACTGCATCGTGAACTTGTACCCTCAACTCTTTCTCTCATCTCGGAGCTTTGGAAATTAAGTTATTCTCATCTGGCAACCCTCCCTCCCCTCAATCCCCTTGATCACAAAGAAGCCGTCAAGCTAAAGATATGAAAGCACCCCACAACAACCCCAAAGCCCCTCCGAGAAGCACGCCATGTTTCTTATGCAAATGCCGAAGAGAAGCACTTACAAGAGGACTTTCAAAAGTACGGAGACCCCGTCAATGCGGCGGGGTATTATAACGCTTAGTTGCTAATTTCTATGGGTCAGCTGTGAAGGAATAGACCTGTCAATCATTTTCTCATGTAGCAGAATTTGTCTGTCTACAAACGGGGATACTTTGCCGTTGCCATGGAGACTAATCTGAGTCCGCAGCTCTCCCCGCACCCCCTGTCCACATTCTGAGCGTTGACACCACGTCAGGCGGCTTTTTTTCTTTTTTTTCTAAACTACCTGATCACACATTTAGCTGGAGGCTGGCGGAGCCACCGGGAAGCTCAGCGACGGGGTGCACTGTACGCGAGGTCGTTAAGAGGGCTCCGTCACTCTCGCTGACAGAGGCACAGACACCGGAGAGACAGACTTCCGCTTTAACGTTGGAACCGAGTGTTTGTCATCAGTTGGAGGAATAGAATATTCACGGGATTTACTTTTCTTCTTATGAACGAGGACTGGTGTGACTGCTTTTTGCTTTTGAATGCATTAAGTGCTCTAAGACACAGAAATTGTTGGTAAATATTTAAGCATGACGCTTAATATCATATCAAATGATCATGTCTCGCGGTAAGACTTAAATCATACATCAAATAGAACTGCTATTCCAATTTAAAAATGTCCAATATCTTTACATAAAAGGACTCCGTTTCTTCAAAGATGTACATTTTTTTTTCTTCTAAATAGCCAAAATGCAGGGGACAGATATTTAGAAAGCGCACATTTGCATGATGGGGAAACCCGAGCGTATAGATCCATCCAAGAGGAATACTCTGGTGTTTAAAATGCTGTGCATAGATCCTATACTTTCTCCCTGCAAATCAAATATTCATGCACTACCTAGTTGTCTCTGGTCCTGAGGGTAGAGCTGGAATTACATATGCCCCACACGCATCTTCATGAATCATATATCGCTGTATACCTACACACACACACACACACACACACACACACACACCGTGGCCACACACACACACACACACACACACACACACACACACACACACACACACACACACACACACACATGTGAATGCATATCGACAACCGCCCGGCTTATTTAGAGCGTACGGACTGAGGAAAAACGCCAACGCCACTGTAGCACTCGAGCGTGAATGAGAGGCTGGCGAGACGAGGGAGAGTGGCGAAAGAGGAAGAGAGGCGACCCGGTCGCCTCTCTTCCTCTTTCGCCACTCTCGCTCGTGCGAGGGTGGAGGGGTGTGTTTTTTTTTCCGGCGTTCTCGGGGCAGTGGCCTTTCCCGGCGCCGTGATAGGCTGCGCGGCCCCCCTTCAATTAAGTAGGAAAATTGATGTGTATCATTAATTATGTCAGTAATATCATAAATCATCACTGGGTGCAGTAATTAATTATTTTCTACTCGTGTGAAGAACATGACAGAGTAGAGATAAATAAGGGGGGGAGAAAATAAGCGAGAGTGGAATTCTGGGGGAGGCGTTGAGGACGGAGAGAAGGGAAGGGAGGGACGGGGGGGCTATTCGTCCGTCAGTAACTGGGAGAGGGTGGGTGGGTGGGGGGGGGGGGGTACACTCACACGCTCTATTTACCGGACCATTGGGATGTGACAGGAACGTGACAGCCCCCCTCCTGCTCTCACTTACCAGCCTTCTCATAGAGGAACGACAATTAGGCCCGAGCGAGACAGGCACTTCCTGGAACAGATGCTGGCGTTCCCGGTGAAAAGCGCCCCCTGTCCTGCCTCGGAGGTTAAGGTGCGCGTAGCAGTTACCGCCGCCTCTAAATGAACTAACGGACCTGCGATGGACCGTTTATAATCAAAGGGCAGCCGGAGAGTAAGTGCGCCTGTAAGGCCGGCGGAGCTCGGCTAAGGAGCTGAATGCATTTTATTGTTCCCGTCCCGACCGCCGACGTGGGAAACGTGTCGGTGGGTCGGATGCATCCTTCTTATGTAAATTGTGTTTATTCTCAAAAGCAGAGTATACAGTTATACATTGAACACGTTACTTTTCATTTTTTCACCCATCCCAACACAGAACAAATCGAACAAATCGCACCGCTTCAATTTTCAAAAAACATATTCCAGTATTAATAGTATTGTACAAGTATTGCACAAAAGTAAAAATAGTGTAGGAGGTAATACAGCGTCTAGACAACTTAAATAGCTTATTTTCCCTTCCTGTAAAAAAAAAAAAAAAAAAAAAAAAAACATCAAAGGTCACAGAAATAGTTCAATCTAAAGAGAGAGTTTTCAATTCATCAAAGTATTTGATAATCGGACCCCAAGTAGATTGACATTTTTCCGGAACTAGGGAGGGCGAGGTGACTTCCAGTCCAGTAGGATTCTCCTTCGTGCCAAAAGGGTTGAGAAAGCAATTATATTTTTGTGTTTCTTCATCAGAGTCTGCTCTCCACTCTGGAAGCATCATTCTTAAAACACTAACCAAAGCACATGTTTTGTTTAGTTTTAACATTTACATTTTGTATTCCTGCAAAACAATTTACTTCCATGCGATATCATGAGTTCATATTTTTCTCATTATCTGCAGTTATTAAAATAGATGGGATGATTTCAATTATAATCCTTGTTATCATAACAGGAAATGTGTATTTTAATTCCTGGGGAACTTTTCACGGGTTACAGAGACGCTGGAGGGTCTCTTTAGTCGTATTTGATCAAATGGCCACTTGAATGAAAAGCATTTCAGCTGATTAAAGGAGAAAAGAGCGAATGAAGAGCTCTCTCTCTCTCTCTCTCTCTACGAGGTAATCAAAGCAGAACTCGATGCTCTGGCGATGCTCTCTCTCATCATTTACTGAGCTTAAAATGTGTCGTCTCATTACTTTTCAAATGTGTACGGTACATGCCACCTGGGCTCTCCCTCCCCCCAAAAAATGTATAACCAGTCAAAACATTTTCCGACTATATCTGGATTAAAACACAGATTAGCACTTCAGTGGCTCTTAAATATCTCTTAATATGGTACTGTAGATTAGATTAGATTTAACTTTATTGTCATTACACATGTACAAGTACAGAGCAACGAAATGCAGTTTGGCATCTAACCAGAAGTACAACAGAAGTATCTTAATAAATACATGATATACAGGTTATGAATAATGCGGATATCAATATATATTCTGAGGTTGCTAAACTAGTGCAAATATTCAGTGCATATTAAAACGCACCTTTTCCGACTATATCTGGATTAAAACACAGATTTGCACTTCAGTGGCTCTTAAATATCTTATTGTGGTACTTTTGTAGTTTGACTATGTTGAGGAAATGTTACTTTCTGTATTCTTGATGTTCTTAGTTTGTACTCTAGGTTGAAATGCACTTATTGTAAGTCGCTTTGGATAAAAGCGTCTGCTAAATGACGTGATGTCATCAGGGTTCTTACACATGTTGACCAATGGATTTCCATGACTTTAAACCAAATATCAATGACCAAACTAAAATTTCTGTAAAAACATGAACAATTTAGAACATTTTGTGTATTGAGAGCGTACGCCGGCTTATATTTTGAGGATCTTTCTTTAAAAAACATAAATTATTTCAAACTCGGTGTGATCATGACAAATTTCCATGACTTTTTAAAAACTTTTATGATTTAAGTTTTTTTCCATGACTTTTCCAGGCCTGGAAATGACCTTTTTTAAATTCCATGACTTTTCCAGGTTTTCCATGACCGTAAGAACCCTGTGTCATGTAAAAAACAATTTGTTTATTTTAATCTGCAATATTATTAACCGTTGCACTGTTTTTGCACTGTTTGTTCTGTACTGCACTGTTCTTGTTGTTGTTTTTGTGTTGTTGTGTGTTGTGTCATGTTTTTGTCTTGTTTTGTGTTGTAAAGTAAAATCTATGTAACACTGAGTCACTTTACCAAGAAAAAAAAAAATCCTTGTTTGTGCAAACTTACTTGGCAAATAAAAACCGATTCTGATTCTGATTCTGATGTTGATAGCTAAAACCAAAAGATAGATACTGCGTCGCTTTTACGTGGCTTTGTGTGACGTCCTTCACGTGGGCCCGACAGGCGTCCGCCAAACTCCTGCAGCGGACGCGCTCTCCGTGAAGTAAAGCTGATGGAACGGCGGCCGCGCGCCGCACGCCGCACGCCGCACGCCGCACGCCGCACGCCGCCTGGGAGCTTTCAAACCCGGCTGCCTTCAGCTCGGTCGGAGCTGAGTGACTCCCGGATCCCGAGTGGATGGAGAGTATCGATCTGGAAGACGAAGGGAGGAGAACCTGCGCCGAGAAAAAGTAAACACCGATCCAGATGACAAAACACTGATCACCCCGGAGACCTGAAACCTTCCCGGCTCTCGCCTCCTCCATCCTTCTCGCTGACCTTTTGGCACCCTCTCGGAAAGCCGCGCTCGGTGGTTTTTACCCGCCGCGTCGACGCAGGTTTGTGCCTAGAGGTATGCATTTAAACGTACGTTTTTAAACGTGCAAGTGAGGTAAGGCAGCAGCGGCGTTGGGCAGGAGGGGTTTATGGAACACGGGCGTCCAAAGCCAGCGTTTAATATCAAGTGTGCGCGGCGGAGTTTAATCAATACCAGGCCTCTTTTGTTCCCTGCCTGCCGAGGAGAGCGGCGGCCATTCACTCCGGAGAGGTTAATGCCGAGGGTCAAGTGATTTCACACCCACACCAGGATCCTCCGTGTCACCGCAGCTACCACGCCTCCAGCCGCCATAACACCAGCATCCTGATTTATGGGTTGTGAGAGGGTGATGAGGTGGGGGGGGGGGGGGGGGGGCAGTGTTATTTTATGATAATGCCGTCCCCTCTGTACTCCCACAAATGAAGGGAGTGAGAGAAGCGAAGCAAAGAGGAGACGAGCGGCAGCAGACTCGACCCCCCTGCACCCACGTGGGTGTTTTTCGTTCCTCCGGCTCACGTCTCCTCTGACATGCCTCCTTTTGTTTCAGCCAACTGGCTCCACATGCAGGCGGAATGGTAATCTTTATCGTAATAATTGCTCCGAACGTGCGTGTCCACTCGTGAAAAGGGCAGCGGCGCCTCGGCACGACGGCGGGGCGAGCCGAGACGGATTAGAATATCAATACCGCCGTCGCCGAAAGATTACAAATCTATGAAAACTGTTTATCGGACGACACGCGTTTCGCCATTTGCCTTTAAATTAAGGAAAAGAAAAGAGGGGCTGTGAATATCCCACGTGAAGGCTCCCTGTAGGGGGGGGGGGGTGTGGTTAAGAAGGTGCCGGGTGAAGGAAGAGCAGCAAGAGGAATTAACATGAGGACTTATCTCGCACGGGCCATTATTTAAACCCTCGCTATTCTAAACACACCACCCCTCCGATGAGCAGGACAATAAATAATCCCTCCAAATAAAATCTATTCTGTGCAAATTCTGCAGGATGCAGCCCGTCATTATCAGGAGGAGGGGACAGACGGCAATTAATAACGCGGCCGCCCGTCTCTCAGAGAGCATCCATCTTATTTTCATTAGGCCTATTGCTGCTGCTGCTGCGCGTGTACGCATGCCAGCTTGTGTGCGAGTGTGTGCGAGTGTGTGTGTGTGTGTGTGTGTGTGTGTGTGTGGGACTGTGTAACTGCATGCATATGTATGTGTTGTTGAACGAGTCCACGCAACCCCATTCCCCCGTCGTCCGGCCGCTGCTCCTCGGGCCCGGCCGTATGCCGTTTGAGGTAATGTTGTGTGTGATCCCGCCTTTAATTTTTTGTAATGCCTTATTAACACCCGACAAGAAGCACCCTTCATTCGCTTCTCTTGATATCCTGCGTTTTTTTTTTTATCTCATGTTTGGAGGCAGTATTCTCTCTACAAAAGGGCAATTGCACTAGCATTAGCATCCTCCGGGTCTCTGGGGTTGACAATAGCAATTAGCTTCAATGACGGCGCGATATGAGAGGCTCCTGATTGACAGTCGCCCCCAGAGAAGGGGCTGACTGAGGTGACAGCTGGGCTCTGCGCTCTCCCTGGCCGCCCCGGGCTCTCTGGCCCCGTGTCATCCCGGGCGCTAGCCAAGCCTTTCCCCGAGCAGAGTCACGTGTCTGGTTGCATCCTGTGCGGCGGCCAAAGCCTTCCCCATCACTCAGGCTCACGCCTCGTTATATCCCGTGTGTCAGTTAAACCGTTCCCCCCCCCTTTAGTTCACGCCCCGGTTCTTCTGATTGAAACACGGCACACTACGACACAGAGCTGACCTCTCTTATTCCCTCATCGTACCGTACACTACCGCTCAAAAGTTTGGGGTCACTTAGAAAAAAGAAAATAGAACAGTGTTTTCCAATGAAAATGACATTAAATGAATCAGAAATACTCTCTATACATAGTTAATGTGGTAAATGACTATTCTCTGTTTTTTAATGAAGTCTCTATAGAGGTGTGTAGAGGCCCATCTCCATGTTCTAGTGGTACATTGTGTTATTGCCTTAGAAGACTAGCAGAGGGGTAGAACCCCCTTTAAACCCTTATTTTTCTTTTATAACTTTTTCTTTTGCATTTTCCACAAACGGATTATTCCTTGACATTGAAACCCTTTGTATGTGAGCGCAGCTGAAAACAGTTATGCCGGTGAGAGAAGCTCTAAAACTGGCCTTCCTTTGAGCCACAAGTTTGAAGAACAACATTAATATTTACAATGAAAATCATTATTTATAACCTCGTCAATGTCTTGACTACATTTTGTATTAATCTTGTATTAATTTAATAAATAAAAGTGTGAGTTTTCATGGAAAACGCAACATTTTCTCGGTGACCCCAAACTTTTGAACGGTAGTGTATGCGTATGTGTGTGTGTGTGCTCATCTAAAGACAATGTGTCCGAGGGTACGAGTGTGTGTGTGTGTGTGTGTGTCTTGGTATCCTCTCACACGCTGCAGCCTCGTGGTTTTGGTTTCCCCGCCATGTCAAAGCGGCAGCCCCGACACATCAGCGAGTGTTTCCTTGAGCAGAAGCCCGAGGAAATGAAGCGCTCGGCGTCTATTGATCCCCCCCGCACGCCGCCGTGCGTCAGGGAGACTTTGTTTTCGCTGCCTAACAGAAACACAGCTCCATCAATACCGCGCGGCGCTCCTCGGCAACCGGCTCCTCTCCTCGCAGCGGCGTCCCGGGAGGCCTGTGATAGACTCCGCTAACTGTACACAAACTGTACACAGAGAGGATTCAATGTGTTTGTGTGTGTTGTGATGCGTTTGTCAAAGAGCAGGGGGGGGGGGGGGAGGGGGTCCCTGGGATGGCGACAGCAATTTAAGGAGGATAAAAGACATATTGGCAACAATGCTTTGTGAATGATGTATTATGTAATCTGCCCCCAGAGTATATCTCTTCTACTTCATCTCCCTCATTTCTTCTCGCCTTCCATCTTTCTAGCTCTGTTTTTCTCATCTTTATCTTCTTCACCCTGTGTGTGCGTCTGTGTGTGTGTGTGTCTGTGTGTGTCTGCGGTCGGGCTTTTAAGGCTCACTTCCACATGCATCAAAATAAGTGCCAATAAACAAATCACTGCACTAAACGGCATCAAGGTCACATCAATCTGAGAACAACAATGCTGACTGGTTTCACTCGAGTCTATTAGTTGAGAGGGGAAACAAGCAGGCACTGGGCCAGGCACTGTGTGTGTGTGTGTGTGTGTGTGTGTGTGTGTGTGTGTGTGTGTGTGTGTGTGTGTGTGTGTGTGTGTGTGTGTGTGTGTGTGTCTAAGGGGGAAAGAGACCTCTGTCAGCACTGATAGAGCCCAAGCACTCTTATTTATGACCTCCTGTACTCTGTGCTCAGGATTCAACCTTCAGCCTGAGTGTGGAGGAAGTGGGGACGCGTTGTCCATCTCTGTGCACCGTCCATAGTCGTCTGACAAGAAATCTAGTTTGGCAATTTGACAATCTATTTATGTATTAAATAATTGACGTATATATATTATATGCAATGCTGTAGAGATGCAATAACTTTGCGTATTTGTATTTTGCTCAACACGCTGAAATGTCACTATCCACTTACAGCTTTCTCAGACGCTTTAAAACCAATACAGATTTTAACATTAAGAAAAATATTTAAAAAAATAAATGTGAAATAATGAGACTTTAATGACAATTCTGACCTCAAAAATAGATTCAACTCTGAAAGTCAAACAAAGATTTACAATTCAACAACAATCTGTCAACCTGAAAAAACTCGATAAGAAACAAATGGTGAAAGACTGAAATATTGCATCTTTAATATAGTAACAATGTATCAAATACCGCTCTGCGTGCCACGCGGTTTACCTCTCTGGTCGAGCAGACGCAGCCCTCGGCGTGAGACCGGGTCCAGCCGTAAAGATTGCCCGACGGCCCGAGGCCAGTGAAGAGTCGTCAGGCAGTAAATACAATCAGCCGGCCGGCCAATCGGAGCAGAGCGGGGAAAGTCTGCGGAGAATCCCCTCTGCCCCGACGCGTCTATCTGCACGAGTGGGGCGCACCGCATCGAGACCGACACGGCAGATCAGAGAAAACATCTCCTTCAAACAAACACATTTATTCAAGTGTCTGGCCGAAATCTACATGTTACACGATTACATTTGAGCACATCTTGGTAGGGTTGTAGTTTACTTTTGTCACTTTTGTGTGTTTATATGATGGATCATCGAGGTCTGGATGGTGGAATATGACGAATACCAACTACGCCATGGCCCTGTTGAGACTCCGCCCACTCCTCCTCTCTACCGCCATCTGCCTGATGGATTATGGAGGTCTGGATGGTGGAATATGCCGACTACCAACTCTTCATCACTCTGTCCTCTTCATCGTGTCGTTCCTGTGTTTTAATGTGTGTGATGATTCCTTCTGGTCACATGACCTCTATGACACCTGTCCACCTGGAGAGGATCCTCACCTCCATCCATCACCTTTTACCCTGAAGGGTTGTTTGGGAGTTGTTCCTGATCCCATGTGAGGTCAAAGGTCAAAGGTCAGGGATGTCTATGTGTACACATTGTAAAGCAATTTCTAACTTGTGAAAATGGGCTCGACAAATAAACTGAATTGTTTTGAATACATATCGGTGTTTTAACTCCTAATACCGAGTCTGCCTCTCCACCTCCGTTAAGCCTCTCCTCTATTCCTCCATCCATTGGATAATATCATCTGCAAGTGGCCAATCTTGACTCTCTTCCACCAAACCCATTGGGGGCTCTCAAACTCTGACACCACAGAACATATTCAACCCACAGCTTCCATTTAAACAGACATACATTAAATAGTATTAATAGCGCCCCACTTAATGGATCAATTCCCTCTGTTTATGTAAAGTGGAGTGCAAGAGAGGAAGGAGGAGAAGACGGAGAGAGACAAAAAGGGAGGGAGGGAGGGATAAAGGGAGGGAATGAGATATGGTAAGATAGGGACACATATTTCCCCTCTGTGGGAGAGGAGTGAGTGGAAAAAGCACCTTTATTAAGTGACAAGCTTTTCCTGGTTTGCACTAATTAATTGCTCGCTGCCAATGACTGCTAATTTGCGGTGGAAAATGCATCCCCAAAACCAAAGGGGGCTCCTGCTTGAACTTTGCCTCCGCAGCACCTAATTCACCGGTGACTGCAGCTGTGTCCCCCCTCTCCTGGACTGGAAACACTATTAAATTAGAGCGCCCGGGCCATCAATTTAATAAGCGCTCGAGCAGATCATTTGAATAAGGACAGTATTAGTATTCTAGCCGAGCACAACTAAGAGCAGCTGACCTTTTTCACCGGCGAGGAGATCCTTGAACACATCCGGCTGAATCAGGGAGAGAGTGGTAATAATCCAGTCAGCGTTTAACGGCGTCAGAAAGAGGGATTTTCTTGCTCACTCTTCTGCACACACACACACACACACACACACACACACACACACACACACACACACACACACACACACACACACACACACACACACACACACACACACACACACACACACACACACACACACACACACACACACACACACACACACACACACACACACACACACACACACACACACACACACACACACACACACACACACACACGTTTATTCAAAACAGAGAGGTGAAGGGATGCAGAGGGGATACAAACATGGAGAGGGTTCTTCCCTTTTTTCCCCCTGAAGGGTTATTTGGGAGTTTTTCCTGATCCGATGTGAGGTCAAAGGTCAGGGACGTCTATGTGTACAGATTGTAAAGCACTCCGAGACAAATTTGTAATTTGTGAAACTGGGCTATACAAATAAACTGAAAAAAAATATGAAAAAAAAAGAATGTCCACATAATGCAGACACGCATTTAGGATTAATTGCACGATTGTCTGCACAAGTCCATGTTTTCAAGACACGCACTCATGCACCAGGTGCACCCAACGTACACCTTCCAGATCCACGATTGATTTATGTGAACGTTGGGTTGTGGAATTGATCGGCAACATTTCCTGTGAATTCCCACCAACCAAACAGAGCCTGACCCCTTTGCTCCTCCATCTTTAGCTGCTGATGCACACCTGGGGGACCCCCGCTCTAAGCGCCGTTGTGACACACACACACACACACACACACACACACACACACACACACACACACACACACACACACACACACACACACACACACACACACACACACACACACACACACACACACACACACACACACACACACACACACACACACACACACACACACACACACACACACACACACACACACACACACACACACACACACACACACACACGGGCTCTTTGGCAGGACGGCGAAACGTTCGCGGCGGCGATGCGTCGCGCTCCGAAATGCATCATCCGCAGTGACAGTTATGGCGCCCGTCAGACCGCAGAGAAAGAGATTTAACTAGCCTTTTGTCTGCATGAAATAAACATCGCAGCGGAGGTTAAACGCTCAAACATTCGACCGCTTGGCTACGAATCAAACGCGTTCTAAGTACCGCAGTAATGAGCGTTTTGGTAAATAATTCAAAAACACGCCGATCCGCACTTGAAAGGAGTGGAGACGGCAATCTGACCGTTTGCAGCCTCGCATTTACAGAAATGCTTCAAGGTAATTCTGTTGCAACACGGTAATCAATACGGGGCAGTGAGCACAACACGCCAAGCTTCAAGGGTAACATGGAAAACAAGGTCTGTGACCCGTCATGTGACAGCCACTACTCGGGATTTATCCAGGGATATAATAAATAAACAAGATGGCATCTCATTCACTCACCATGCGGCACTTAAATGCCGAGGACAAGAAAGATCCATAAATAATGGGAGAGTTAGACGGTAGATGTGTGTTTGGCCTGGGAAACGTCCGGCTCCGTGGTTTATGGGGCTAGTTGCAATGTTGATGAATATTTTCAGGTTCGGAATCATAGCTTAATGTCAGCTCACAATTTGTTGCAATTAGTCGAGTGATTTATAGGAACGCCGCGGCCGAATGCATGGCGACAATTAACACGGCTTTCTCTGGGCTCTTTATTGATGGGGTGTCGCACCAGAAGAAGGTTTCAACCACAGCCGGCGCATCTGCAGGCCTCTCGGTGTGTGGCAACGTGCAGCGGCGGGGACGGAGGTCAGACGGACCCCGGTCAGCGGCTCAGAGAGATTTACAGTGTGTGTGTGTGTGTGTGTGTGTGTGTGTGTGTGTGTGTGTGTGTGTGTGTGTGTGTGTGTGTGTGAGACCACTCCTGGGCTAAGCTGGTTTAGTCTTTCTGTCCTTGTGGGAGACTAAACTATTTTGATATTACCATCCAGCTTCTTCCTCCGTAGTCTTTTCATGAATGTATGACATATAGAAAGGAAATGAATGTGAAGTGTTGTCCATCTACAGATCGGATGTATGTATGTATGTATGTATGTGTGTGAGTGGGTAAGAGTGTGTGTGTGTGTGGGTGTGTCTCAGCTGGGTGGTCATGGGGTGCGTATGTACCGTATAACTATTTTAATTGAACATAATTGATATTGCTTTTTTAAATATATATACATACATACATACATATATATATATATATATATATATATATATATATATATATATATATATATATATATATATATATACACACACACATATATATATATATATACATATACATACACACATCACATTAAGACTTAGTATATGAATTTTCCAGTGACATCTAAATTAAATAACATTTAAAATGTAATGTTAAAATGTAGTTTCCTAATAACATTTAATTAGTTTCCTCTTAAATGGTTTAATTGATTTAAAATGTATTTTTTTTTTTTTTTTTTTAAATGCAGAATGAAATATATGTATGCATTTCGTAAAACAATTTCCAGTTCTCCCAAGCGGCATTTGGCATTTAAGTATGGACTTCTTCCCGATGCAACGCGATAAACATTTAAAAAGGAACCAAACAGCTGTTCTGTCTGGCAATAACAGGGTTCAAGTGGAGCGATGTGCCCCTAAACGGCTAATAAACGGCACAAAATGAGCCTGCAATTAAATTTGTACACTTGATTGCACTGCTGTCATGTCCACTACAGGCTTATCGAACACCTGGGATCTATTTCCTAATAGAACCTTGGGGAGAGTGGGAAAGAGGGGAGGAGGGGGGGGGGGGGGAGGGAGGAACAAAGCAATCTTTTTTCCCCCTGTGTTTTTGGCGTTTTTCTCAGACATTTGTAGTGGATCCTCTTCATTCACGCGGAGGATTTGAGGTTTTTAAAAAAAGACAAAAGAAGGTTCTTTTCATCGAGCAATGCTGTACATGGCAAATTCGTTTTTTTTCATATATTCAAATTGGTGTATTCATTTGTAGTCATTAGTAAGCAGCGTTATGACTCACACCAACAAAAGGTTTATGTTTGCGGATTCAATCAAGATGAGGAATAATTTTTTTTTTTTTTTAAAAAGGAACAATCTTTTAGAGATGTACCGCAACTCGAATTAATAAATCTCACGCCGTTATAATTTTCCAGTATTTTTGAACAATCGTGCACGGAAAACCCCGGAGTAGCATAAATGTCTATGCATGTTATTTGTGACCTGTCTCGCCGAGTTACATGCGTCAATACATGATAATGAATAATGTGGCTGCAAATCTAATGAAATGACAGATTCTCTACTAACTGAGTCCATAAGCGCTGACACCGCACTGCGATACTTCTCAGCCCGGCCTCAACACTCCATTTCATCATGAAAAAAGGTGTCAGCACAGCAAATTATAATCGTTAATAAACCTTTATTTGATGGCGTTTGACAAAACTGTTACGCTCCTGTGAAAATGCTCGTCTTTTTTTCCCTCCTAAGTACATGTACTCTCCTCACTTTCATCTCCGGCTCCGTTTGAACACATAGCGGCACACATTTTACGTCCTTCCGCAGCAGGAATATTGACCTATAGAGAACATACGGGCTATAAATACCCAAATTAAATTAGTCCGTTTTTTTTATTTTACTCACAAAACTGTAAAAAAAGAAATCTAAAACATGCAGATGGACGGGAGGATCTATCCTCTCTTTAAATAACAACGATAAACCGCAAGCATACGGTTTAACTTTGTGAACAATAACTTTTCACTACTTTGAACTTAAACTAGAGAATCCAAGGCGGCGTTCTTTTTCCTCGTCTACAGCAAGACTTCCTTTCCCCCCCCCCCCCCCCCCCCCCCAAGTTTCCTTCAATTAGCTAATTACACCGGGCCCTTTCAGAGAGCTGGGTCGAGAGGAGAAACGTACGTTTTGGGGACCCTGAGCCCACAATCGGTCTCTGACCACTGCTAAGTCGCATAAAGTATGTGGCAGGGGGCCAGAAATAATTTTGCTAACCCTTTTTTAATTGTGGGAGGGTCATTGACAAGGCCCCGCAGAAAGCATTAACCACTGAACTGCGACTGACGAGGGCTGAGGGTTCCCCAGCAGCAAGAGGCACCTTGCAGGAGAGCCAAGAGCCGAGCAAAACACAGGAACGAGGCGGCTATTAAGAGCAAGCTGGCACCGCTTTATAATAAGTAAACCAAAATAAGCATCTAATGTATTTTCTGTTATTTGTATTGTGCTAAAAATAAAACGCAAACTTCACAGGGACTCAAATGTGACACGTCTGTGCTGGTAACCAAACCCATAAATAACTTAGTCAGCTCCTTATTAGATTTTTGTTTGCTAATTTAGTGACCTTGTCGAGCAATTATATGGCAATCTCTGCCTTTTTCTCTACTTACCTGGTTCACTGAGTGGCTAATGGTATTTTAAGTTGTCCGTATTATGAGAGCTTTTCTCAAGTAGCCGTGACAAAATTGGTCCAATATGTTTTATAGTTAAAAAAAAAAAAAATGTACAAAGCAACTTTCCCAGCAATTCACAATATTTTCGAAAAGATTCCTGTAGAAATTATGAAGTATACATTCTCTTTTCTTTCCTACACGCTGGTCTTGAATTATCCTTTTTTCGACAGCCGACTAACAATCATCATTACGGCTCAAACATTTACCTGTGAGAACGGCTATAAATCGTGTTGAAATAACCAAAACCCTCTCCCCCCCCCCCCCCCCCCCTAGAAGCAACCTGTCTGTAAGCACACACCATCTGTACATAGTTAGAGCCGTATGCACACAGATGGCAGCCAAACACTCACAACGTTGCTCCGTCCGCATATCTAACCTTACAAAGCAAACTAATTAACAGTAAAACGCAGAGAAGGAAGGAGCATTTTGAAAGAGTTTGCAATGACTCTAATGATGGGGGGAGAGAGAGGGAGGGAGGGAGGGAAAGAGAGAGAGAGAGAGAGAGGTCATTTATATAGCAATGCCAGAGGGATGGTGGGGGACTTCTACTGAGACTCTGGGTTTACTGCCCTCTTTAAGATCCATATTAAATGAGGGCTACTTATCGCCGAGCCTCTGTCCCGGCACACAAGCCTTTAACAGCGCTGTGCGGGGCAGAGGGCAGGCGGCTGAAAGGGGAGACGAGTGTTGCTGGAGCTGGGAAAAAAAAAAAAAAAAAAAAAAAAATGGAGGTGGAGCCTTGATTTGCCAAATGAGATACGGCTAGAAGCACTTCCTGTTTCAGGCCTATTCCACGTCATCCTGGGGTTCAGTGGTCAGTAATGCTAAAGTTAAATACACGCGGTCAGGGCCGACGGCTGAAAAGTCTCCAGAGTTACACTACCGCTCAAAAGTCTGGGGTCACTTAGAAAAAAGACAAAAAAGCACTGATTTGTCCAATGAAAATGACATTAAATGAATCAGAAATACTCTCTCTACATAGTTAATGTGGTAAATGAGTATTCTCCGTTTTTAATGAAATCTCAACAGAGGTGTATAGAGGCCCATCTCCATGTTCTAGTGGTACATTGTGTTATTGCCTTAGAAGACGAGCAAAGGGGTAGAACCCCCTTGAAACCCTTTTTGGGGGGGGGGGTTAATAACTTTTTATTTTCCATTTTCCACAAACAGATTATTCCTTGACATTGAAACCCTTTGTATGTGAGCGCAGCTGAAAACAGTTATGCTAGTGAGAGAAACTCTAAAACTGGCCTTCCTTTGAGCCACAAGTTTGAAGAACAACATTAATATTTACAATGAAAATCATTATTTATAACCTCGTCAATGTCTTGACTACATTTTGTATTAATCTTGTATTCATTTAATAAATAAAAGTGTGTTTTCATGGAAAACACAAAATTGTCTGGATGACCCCAAACTTTTGAACAGTAGTGTACATCTGTCTGCTAACAGAGTGCTTCAAACTTTATAAATGCTAGATTGTAATCCACCTGACTAGACGGCTTCAATCGGCGTGCGACTAACTTCAACTAGAAGAAAAGAAAACACGATATTTCATTCATTTCCTTAAATGTCAAGCAGCCAGCGCAGGGCGAGCGTGCGCCGCTGGTTGTTGTCTTTTCGTGAGCCTTGTGTACCCACCGCCGCCGTGATGAAATTCATTCTGGGAAAAGGAGGACAACTCCTTGGAAAGTTAATTAGTAGAAAACAAGCGGCATAAAAAGCCGGAAACGAGAAATGACCCAGCTGCCAAAAGTAATATAACGTTTCCATTATTTATTTCATTATTCATTTGTGGATGTGTTCAGACGGAATTAATAATAGAAAGCGCTCGGAGAAAATGTTTGCGCTGGCACCCTATTACGAGCGGGCCAAGTCCAGTGGCACAGTTAGTTAACATGCGCGCGTGTGCTGCCCCTGACAAACAACATATCAAGCGCTGCCCTGGATTACGGCGTGCTCACGAACCTCTTCCAATTCTCCGCGTTTCATTTAATTGTTTCAGTCAGGGTGAAGGTTGCTCGTTGCTACTCCCTCCCCGCTGCCTTCTCGGAAAAATAATGCAATTGAAGAAAAAGCAAATAATCTGCTGCCAAATAATGCGATCGCAACGCCATCCATTAAAATGTCCGTTTCTCCGTGAAACGACCAGTAACGAAGCGCAGACTCGGGCAGAAGTCCCTTTGGAAAGTGGAATATGGGCTGTTCCATTACACACTTCTTTTTTTTAGTACAAACATTGCTCTCCATGATATTCCCTGATCTGTCCCGTGTTTGCTTTTCCTCACTGTTTACTGCAACACTTCCAGGCCAACTCGCATTTGATTTTCCCCACTGAGATTCCAAATGCTCTCCCAATACACGCTCTGGAGAAAATGAGGCCGGAAAAGAGTAGTGGCAAATCATTCAGGGCTGTCCAAAGATCTATATTACAAAAGCAGATTTTATTTTCACTTCCAGCCCAGACATCTCTGATTAAAAAGCATGTCAAAGGCAACTGGGATGACGGGGTGTTTTTTTCTTCCTCTTGGCATATTATTTTTCACTTATCAAATGTGTTTCCCTTACCAGCCTTCCCAACCACAACCAATCCACCCAGTTCCTGGCTTTACTATATTAAGGAAAATTGAGAACGGATGGCGAGGGACAGAGTGCCTCATCGGATCAATCCATCTATCTGTGGAAGACGGGCTTCGGTTGCCGCGTGGGGCGGGTGGGCGGGCAGGGAGTTAAAAAGGAGAACGGAAATAAAGAAAATAAGAAGAGAGCCTTGGCCGCGTGTCAGTGGAGCGTTTTTACATTAGCCATACGTAAAGGCATTTCTTTCTTCCCCCTCCCATCCGCCGCTCAGAGCGCCACGGCCACGGCCATGTGTGAATAATCACACAGAGGGCCTCAGAGGTGCCCTCGCCGCCTGGGTGCAAGGGCAGATGGGGGAGGCTCAAGTTGAAGAAGGTGTGTGTTTGTGTGTGGCGGAGGGGGGAGGGGGGGCCGTGTCGTAAAACGTTAACACGTTGAGGATTTGGATATCCTCACAAGCTTGTCTCATTAGCTGCTAATTGGCAAGACTTCTCCTTCTCCCCCCCCCCCCCCCCCTCTTTTGTTCTGCATAACGTTTGTCTTCAAGAGGACGCTGAAATACATAGTTCAAGTGCTCCGCGCTCCGCCGAGAGAGTTACGGCCATTTTACAGCAACATAAACACTTCTGTCCCACCATTAATCTTAAAAAGCGGGCGAGTGCAAAAAAACTAAACGCTCGAGCCGCGCTCAAACAAATTAGCGCAGAGATCAAGGGAGAAAAGCGAGATGGAAAAAGAAAACGGAGGAATAACAGTGAGTGAGAGAGAGGGCAAGAAGCAAGGACAGGGGTTGTTGTTTTTCTCTCCCTCTCCCCCCTTTTCCAACTGGGAAATGGTAGAAAAACATCAACACAGCTAAACAGCAAATTATGACTAAAGCAACCCTCTGGGAGGGGCCCAACAGACGTATTGGAGTCGTCACGCAGGAGGACGGACAAGACTTATTCTGAGACTTAACACAAATATTAAACAAGACAATAAAATGCATACGTGAAGGTGCATTTGCCTACAGGTATAGATGGCTTGAAAGAAAGACAGGAGGCAAGAAAGAACGTGAAAACGGGTATTAACGAGCCAGTTTCCAGGTGAATTAGACGTTTACAGACGTAGCCCCTCCAGTCGTCCTGCTGGTTTGAAAGGGAGCGTCATGGATTAAAACACAGATTAGCACTTCAGTGGCTCTTAGATATCTTATTATGGTACTTTTGTAGTTTGACTATGTTGAGGAAATGTTACTTTCTTGTTGTTCTTAGTTTGTACTCTAGGTTGAAATGCACTTATTGTAAGTCGCTTTGGATAAAAGTGTCTGCTAAATGACGTGTGATGTCATGTCATGTGTGCCCCTTGAGGGCTCCGTCTGTATCTCGCTGCCTACATCTCTCTCGCTCACTTATTCCACACTTCTGATTTTGAAGATGAAACTGTGCCCTGAATGCAAATCAGCATCGGTTGGACGGCAGGTCGATTGTCCATCGCTGTCATTTTGGAGCATTACATTTTTCATTTCTAAAGAATTTCAGGACCAAGTAATTCGGAGCAAACTGTGGCCGCTGTAATCTATTTTAACGGACGTCATTAAAGCGAATAGGCAGAGCTGCGCGCGTCTCCGTGTTTGCAGACGGATCTTTATGACGAGTTGGAGAACAGAGGACGTATCGATACTTGCTTTTACTGACATTGGTATAATAGTATGCACTTTAACAATTCCAGACTGCGTTCTTTATCACTAACAGGTGCATGATGTCATTGCAGTACTGCAATTTATATTATCGAGTTGTTTTAGGTTATGGAAAGAACTCGGTGTTCACAGCTGAAGGATGAGGGGAGCATCTGAGGAATGCTCAACTCATACATGGAACAATGCTCACCAACAGCATGCAGAGGGGGACACTGGAAAAACAGCGCAAACGTAACACGATGGTTACAATTACGTTGAGGGAGGGTTCTGCTTTGTGTTAAAAGAGATGTCAGAGGAAGAGAGGGTTAGGGAGCTGGGTCAGAGCCCTCAGATGCTGTTCAACGCCCGACACCGAGGCCTAACCAGGGTGCAGAACTCATGAAGAGAAAGGGGGAGAAAAACAAAGGAACAACCTCAGTCCCCAACGCAGTCCTCCTCCAGTCCTTTACGGGACACGCGGCTGCTTTCGTGAAACATCTGTCATAATTGTGCACAATCTCAGAAATAAAAACTGAAAAGACAAGATAACGCAGTCTTTGCTCACAACATTCAAAAGTACCCACGTCGGACCAAAGACGTCTCACTTCTGACGGGAGCGACGCCTGCTGCATCAAATCAGGGCAGGTCACAACCGGGGAGCACGTCGGTCCGTGGCTTCAGCCGACATCCCACAGATCAAGGGCCTCGAACTAAAGCAGTACTGACACCGACCTCGCTGAGACCGAGCAACTCAAACAGCCCGAACAAGGCATTAGCAGGCACCTCCGTATACCCTCCAACTCTCAGCCCGGGTCTAAAGAAACACAGCTGCACGCCGTGTTTTGCAGGGCGAAGGGCAAACCTGCAAGCAACGTGGCGCCCCTGGCTAAGCTCAAGGGTGCAGCTGAAAGGTCAAGAACTCAAAACACTGGGGTGCAAAGTTTACAAATATATCTTTTTTTTTAATGCCACTTTCTCTCCATTTATTCCATTTAACGATTCAATATCAGTTTATTATCACCATTATTCGGCAGAACATCTTTCTAATGCATACTCTAGAAATATATGCATTTTGTATAGAAACGGTATAAGTTCAGTTTGCCCTCTACTGTTGTGCAGCGCGGTGTGTTTTCGTGTGTGTGCATGTGCATGTGCAGGCACGTATGGCGGTCGCCTCTGTGTGACTGTGGGCGTCTGGAGGAGAGAGAAGCCTCATCTGTTACCAGCCCCGGCTCGGCCGGCCCGCCGCGTGAAGTAGAACGACAGGGTGTCACCGCCGACGACAGTGATGGATGCCCTAAATTCTGTAGGCAACTTGGGCAATTGGACACATTAACAACAGGCACCTGCTTTCCCCCGTACAAATCTATTAAAAGATAACAGCAATGGCGGCTCCCACACTATTAGTAAATTATAGCTCTGTCTGAGTGCGAGGTAAGTGTGGGCCGCCCCCCTCCTCCCCCTCCCACCTGCCCCCACCCACTCTGCTCTGCTCCTCTTCTTATTGGCAGTCCAATAGTGCCACCGAGTGGCATGAATTTATAATGCTTTTTCCCAAATTTTGGAGCATTGTTTATACATGGAAATAACAGTCGACGGGAAACTAAGTTTACTCAAAGGTAATCATTCAGGCCCGTGAACAATGTTTTTACGGGCTTATTTTTTAAAAATATTTAATGAATCGACACATAATCTAATTAGATACGTCAATACAAGTGTCGTCATGGACAGGTTGTCATGATTTTGAAACGGGTCGTCCTAAACGCCAGCTTCTTTGCTCCGTTAATTGTGCGATCAACACAAATACAAAAACACACATCTACGGCGTTTCTCAATTCAAAGTACACGACTACAGACTTGTGTTCTTCCGGAGTCTGGTGTTGGGAGTCCAGACTCCGGAGGACGGGAGGACGGTCTTTCTGCGATGGACCAGCAGCTGACTTGATGACATCACCACATCAGCTGTTCTTGCTCCCGAGGTTACTCTAATTATTCACTGTAAATTAAGTCAAATAAACAAAACATCCTAAAATGACATTCTTGACTCAACAACAGTATTTATAAAAAGTCAACTGTCAGTTGTTTATTTTCTCCTCCGCTATTGTTTCCGGTTGCTGGTGAAATGCATTCTGGGATATATGCTGGCCAGAGTACGCACAACAGTACGTACGTCTCCTCTGATGCATCCTGGGTAAAGTGGGTCAAGTCACATCCGGGCATTTTGACCGTGAAGAGAGAGAAGAGAACTTTTAATGTGAACATGTACCCGGGCTGAGACTGATGAGGAGACAGGAGTCCACAAGTAGAGGAAAGGACACAAGTAGAGGAAAGGATGCACAAGTAGAGGAAAGGACACAAGTAGAGGAAAGGATGCACAAGTAGAGGAAAGGACACAAGTAGAGGAAAGGATGCACAAGTAGAGGAAAGGACACAAGTAGAGGAAAGGATGCACAAGTAGAGGAAAGGACACAAGTAGAGGAAAGGATGCACAAGTACGCTGATTGAGAAACGTCGCTAATATTTTCACGCTCTGTGCAAGTTTGTCATGAGGTCTCATTTACTGTTGAATTTAGTTTGGTGATCATTTCTGAGGTGATAGCCAACAGTTGTTGTTGTTGTTGTTGTTGTTGACCCTTTTTGGCCCCTTACGGATTCCTCCTGCAGGTTATTTTTCCTATCTTTCCTTGGACTGAGACCCGAGACACCGTGGCTGGTATAAAACCATTATGACCTACTCAAGACCCCCTCTATTAAAGCATTAACAGCAGGCCGGTCCTCTCAACATGACACCATGATGACATACGTTGGGCTAGAGCTCAGGTACATCGCATAAATGTGTGTCACATAAATTCTCCGCAGGTACGTTTTTCCGTGTCTGCGAGAGGGCTGTGTGTTTGCGGGCTTGCCGCGAATAAAATCGGGACATGACCAGTAAATACTTTTACAGCAGGCAATTTGTCAGGATGTGTAAATGTCTCCAATTCCCAACAGCACTGGAGTGAAATTTACAGTCACTCTGGAAGTGACAATGCACAAAAAAGGACCACTTTTTACTCTCTCTCATCTCCCTCAGACCACTAAAACCTTCCCATAAATCTCCCCCGGCCCCCCCAGATGTCTGCCGTTGTCAGATATCATGCCTTGACAATGCCTTCCACCATCATTGTCTTGACAGAAATATGATATGTGAAACTGCAATGTCACATCACTTAACATGATTTAGCCGCAGCTAGCCTGCACCATTTTAATCAATCAAAAGATGTCACCCTTTTCCCTGTAATGATGGTAGAGGTATAGGATCCCGGTGTTGAGGTGATCTTTAAGACTTATCTCGCCGACTGATTTACGACTACTGCCAGCTAATGTACTAAAGGAGCCTCCTTCCTTCCTGTCATCAGGGTTTCTATCAAATTGGCAAATAAGTAGGCCAGTATTACCTCATGGGCAGCGAGGAAGACCCTTCATGGTGTGTGTTAATGCTATGCATGTGACATTAAGTATCTTTGAAACCTCTACGGATTAGTTCTCTTACTGCACCGCCAGAGAATCATTCAGACCCTGTTGCACTCCATACCCTCTGGTGCTGATGCTGATGCTCTGGTACTGAGGGGTACTTTGGACAAACACGTGCGTGAAATGTCAGACAGACTGTACGGTGGTTGCTAATGGATTCTATGGGTTTGGTTGCTTCCACATCCTGGGATGAAACGTCTCCCTTAGCCAATTGTTCTGGAAAATATTTGCGCATCGGGTTGGACTTTCACTTTGTCTGTCAGTTGTTGACTGTCTGTTGTCCGGTCTCTGTATGTCTTGACTTGTATGTCTCTATATGTCTTGACTCACCTGTTAGCGGTTCCATATTTCATTTAGTCTGTATGCCTTTACGTTGCGTCTCTGAGATGATGTTTTTATTCTGTCCATTTTAACATTGTTCTCCCTTTATTTATTTGCTTTGTCTGTAGATTGTATTTGTAATCTTATGTTTTTAGGTTTGTTCTTACCATCAGCATCATTGGGACTACAGATGAAAAAGAGCCTCTTGGCCAACTCTGGTACATTTACTGAAATGTTTTTAGCAATCTGCACTGTCCCTTATTAAATAAACCATTAAAAAACAAATTGGGAAATCACTGGAAAAGCGTGACTTTCAAACAAACAGAGTATTTACGATATTTGAGCCTGTCAAATGTATCTCGTCCCAACGACTTCCAATACCCGAGACCTACATAACAATACATTTACCAAAATATCAGACAACTCGATGTTTGAAGATGCGTTATAGATTGTACCACGGTAAACTGACAGTGAATAAAAAGACATCAACGTGAGCAGCAAAAACATAGGAATCTTATAAACAATGGATCAATGACAAAACACACGCTTTCCCCTCGTGAGCCTCGCAAAAGACAACAACCTAGCACACGTAAATCATGTCTAGTACCCACGTTTAAATAATGCATGAACATACCAAATCAGTAAACGTTGTGTACACATCCACAGTGTGAAATAAGACCAACAAACAGCATACAATGAAACTGGGATCTGTATACTGTGGGGGTTAAAATGTTTCAAATGGGGTGCTTCCACAACATATATATATACAGCGTGTGTTCAACTTTTCCAGTGTGTTATATTAGGCTTAAAATACATCTACAAAGATGGTTGAGAGGGCACACACAGCTCTCTCTCTGAGACGAGGGTCAAGAGCTCCAGACGTAGACAGACCCAGCGGCCTCATGGTGCTGGTCCAGTCATAACCGGTAGAGAGGAGACGGCAGAGCGAGGACCAGGAGGCCCAGACACAATAACGATAAGAGAAGTAACGAGTGGCCCTCCATTTCTTAGGGCTCTGAAGTGACCTTACAGTCATTACCCTGTACAATCTCTGAGCAACCCCCTGTCTAAATACCCCAAATGTACCAATGAGTGAGCCATCCAGTATTGAGTGTCATTT
This sequence comes from Liparis tanakae, assembly GCA_036178185.1. NCBI lineage: Eukaryota > Metazoa > Chordata > Actinopteri > Perciformes > Liparidae > Liparis > Liparis tanakae. The sequence continues at coordinate 24,229,678 of CM070094.1, read as the reverse complement.
TATATTTATTTTTTTATCATTTTTTTTTTTTTTTTTTTTTATTGTCTGGTAGCCTGTTTCTTATGTTTACTGTATTTGTAACTTGTTCTTCCTTGAAGGAAAAAATAATAATAATAATAATCAAATAAACACATTATGGAAAAAACTAAACAAAACAAGGGGGGGGGGGGGAGACATCAGCAGGAAACTTCACATTCCTTAAAGTAACCGGCCTGGACTGGGACAGGGGTCACACTGAGGTCACACCGAGGTCACACCGAGAGACGAGAACTAATATGTAATGAGGGAGTGGACCGAGGAGCACATGCATTGAGTGTGATGTATAAATAATACGTCAATGTGTTTGTTCGGGAGTTGGGAAAGACAGATGTGGAGGAGGTTGTCATCTTCACTACCGGACACCGCTCAGGTTTATTTGTGAAACTTGGTTACAAATAAATCTAAGTGAAGAGAACTCTGATCCAAACTCTGTGTGTCCTGTGGGTGTTTACTGAGGTCCAGAGGGTGAGTCTCCCGTGTGTGTGTGTGTATCCTGTGTCGTCTCACCAGCAGTCAGACAGGAGAGAGATACGAGTTTACATGCATCAGGTTAAGAGATTAGTCAGAATGGACCAAAAAGGAGGAAGTCCAGCCACATCCGTACCTGTGACCACGATGGAGTGACTGCATCCGCACGCCAGGAGCTTCACTCTGCCCAGCCCGGCCTCTGTGAACTCCCTCAGGTGGGCTTCTTGTGGTCCGCGGTGCCCTGGACTGCCATGCCCAGTCTGGCCGAGCTCCCCACTGCCCCAGCAATGCAGGTCCAGATCCATTCAACACCGAGTATCCTAAGAGCACAGACAAAGAAGAGGGATGGGAAAAGTAAACAAAGTTTGCCTGGTTCTTTTTACAACTTTTAACTTTACATAAACAAGGCACGTTCTCAGGTTAGCACTAAAGTTAGGAGCGACAGTTCCTGCACTTAACATATTTATACGGCAGTAGTTTTGCATCACCGACTGAACATACACCCCCACACACAAATTAACTTAGGAAACATATTTGCAGATGCTTAAATGCAGGCATAATCGGTCACTAGTGTGTATAATCAGGGTTCTTACACATTTTGATTTCCATGACTTTAAACAAAATGTCCATGACCAAACATGAAAAATGTTGAACATTTTGTGTATTGAGAGCGTACGCCGGCTTATATTTTTAGCATCTTTCTTTAAAAAACATGAATTATTTCAAACTCGGCGTAAATGAACATGTGATCATAACACATTTCCATGAGTTTTCCAAAACTTTTATGATGTATGTTTTTTCCATGACTTTTCCAAGTTTTCCATGACCGTACGAACCCTGTATAATGTGTGGTTCCACATACATTAAGATGAAGAATAGTGTTCGACATCAAACCATCGGTTTCTGAATTTCCCAGCCTTATTCGTAGTAGACGTGGATGTGATACAGAGCGCCAATTTTCTCCTCCACATGTTTATTTACAATCTGCCCTCTGTGCTAATTGGAACGCGACCCTGCACTCACATGCAAACACACACAGGCAGCTACACACACACACATACACACACACACGGACAGCAATATGACCAGCACAATTCCATCCGACTGCTATTGGAATTTTTCGAAAGAGCAAACCAATAGATAACCTATTACAAAACTATAAGGGATCAATAGCTAATTTCTTTGCATCGATTACCACTTGGACATTTAACATGCGCCCTGTGGCCACAGTGTGTGTTCCACAAGCTTAGATCCCCATAGGCCCTCATGAGTATTAAAATTATCGATTCAGACAGAGGACTAAAAATGTCAAGCTGTTCATTAATCTTAATAAAGACTGGACTTGACCAAGGCCCCTTTTTCCCAATGCAGGGATACAACCTATCCAACTAGGGGCATTACACGACGTAGATTAATGAGCTTGCACTGAGGGATGTGATTTAAGTCTTTTCCATTAATAGATCAATTTTAAAAGAACACGTTTTGTTGGTACAATGGTGCTTATTTTTACCTAGTGTGCAACTCAAAACAACATTTCAAAATCTATATCGACTGCCCTATAGTGAGGAAATAGAGAACTTTAAAAAAGAAATTCACAAAGCAAGCAGCGCTGCAGCAATGAGGCGTTTGTGTGACATGATGCTGCACCTGCTGATGTTCTATAGATCTAGATCGCCCCGCCGACCAGCCACTGTCATCTTGGTCCAGGTGTGTCCCGAGTTCACCATCATATTTAGTTGTTTTCATTCTGTTTGCCGATTTCATTAACTCCAATGTCATTTCAGACCCAGACATTCCCACCTGATCATCTTTCATTCCCTTCACCTGGTCCTCTCGCCCGTCTCACCTGCAGCCCATCCCTTCGTTAGTGTGTCAGTATCTAGGTCCCCTCACTTCCACTTGTCCTCTGCCAGATTGTCTTGTGTGTTATTGCCAAGTGCGCCAGTGTTTTCTAATATTGATTCTGATCTGCCTGTTCTGACCCCGTTTGCCTGTTTGACCCTGCCTGAAAAGATGAGTAAAGATCCTCTGTTTGAAGTACCTGTAATCCTTCCAGGTGCGCTTTATAGCATGCAGGGCAATCCTTAGCTTAATGAGAGCCCAAAGCAGGATTTGATTTGCTCACTTTCCCGAGTTTTAATTACTTTCATCCATCTATCTATATATCTATATCTATATCTATATCTATATATATATATTTTGCCACACCTCCTCCATTCCATCTCATAACTGATTTGCAGTTAAGCTGTAGCCATGATTTGCTACCTGTGCATCTACTAATTAGAGCAATTGGTACCAGCTTGTGCAGAGAGCCCAATTAGAGACGACCTTTTTCAATATGAGCAGTGGTCCCCAAACTAAGGCCCGCGGATACTTGACAGGAGAACTCAAAGGCCACAACACAGATCTGGTCCTGCTACATGGAGATGTCCTTCTCCTAAAAACAAATATGTTAATGATTTACAAAAGAAATATATGGTGTGTATGTGTGCCTTCTGCAAATAAATGTAGGCAACAATAAAATACACATGCTCAATTAGGCTACTTTTTCTTTGGAGGGGGGGGGGGGGGTAATTTCTGATTTCCAACGAAAAAAATGAAGTGAATGGTTAGAATCTTACTACATTTTCAAAAAGCCTAAATGTAAAAGACTAGTTTTGGTTTGTAACTTTAGCTAAATGCCAAACATGCACAACACGATAGAAGAAGAAAATGGAAGAAACGCACTAAGCAGCAACACGACGCCGCTCCGGAACTCACCTGTGCCAATGTCCACTGAGCCGTCCAGTTCACTGTCTTCTGTTCTCTGTTCACACTTCTTGTGGTTTGTCGCTTTGTTTTAGGACTTTGGTCGCATTTGGTTGTCTCGTGAGGTCCTGACTCCCCCCTAAACACACTCCCCCCCACCACACTGGCACGGTAACCGTCTCCATAGCGCCTCCTGTTTACACCACACACACATTAGTGGCCCATTTGTCCTTCGAAATGAGACAAAACTATAAAACAAATTGCCTCTGACGCTCCGTGGGTTTCGGAGTTGACGCAGGCAAAATAAAAGTATCGTCCATTTGGGTATGTTGATTTTGATAATTTATTTTACAAACAAACAAAACGCTGATGCTGGTAAAAAAAACATCGGCCACCCAGGTGCATTCTGCTCCTGTGACTACCCACGTCTACATATAACCACAGGTGCCCAGTGTTACCCAATCAGTGAACCTACAACTAAATGTATTAAACTAAACTACAACTGTCATAAGAAACAACTAACATATCAAAATATTACCTAAATAATCAATATTAAATTGTGTACAAAGTTTATTTTCAATACATGAGTGTAAATATGATTTGAGAGATGTTTGTAAGTTTACTGTACAAAAGGCTAAAAGAGGGATTAAAATATGTATTTCTGTTGTAGGAGTCCAATTTTGGAATAATGTTAAAATGGATGTAAGAATGGTGAACTCTTTTTGGTTTTCAAGGGAATTATTTATAAAACAATTCTTGAAAGTTATAAATGTGATTATTAATGTGATGGAAGTATGTATGTGTTTGTGTGTATGAGTATGCATATATATATGAAATAAATCAGAAAATTAATATAAAATAAAGTAAATAAAGTAGTGAAATAAATTATATATAATTTATTTCACTACTTTATTTAATTTATTTTATATTAATTTAGGATAGAAATATATAAGCATTGTTTGCTTCTACCTATACATTTTCAGTCTGTTTTGTATATTGTATAGAATAATATTGTATTGTATTTGATTTGATTGACTGAATAAAACAACAACAACACTAAAACCTAAATACAAATGTCAAAGTCGGAGCCGCAGTCTCTCCTTCGTCCACCAGGGGGCAGCAGAGGTCTTCGAGGAGACGTCCATAGGGCGTGTCCTCCTCGGCAGTCCGGACGCCATGGGTGGGTGGCTTGTGGGTGGGTTATTGCCCGCTTTTTTAGCCAAGTAGCGCGCCCTGAACGCGTCCGAGCATGAGCAGGTGGCTGTATTGTGTTTGTTTATCTGTTTCACCAGTGCAGTCTCCACAATGCCTGCAATCCAGAGCTTAACGCTCACTTACGACGCGCTGAACGAGAATCAGACGTTCTCGGAGGGAGACCTTCTGACTGGGAAAGTCACGTTGGCCTTATTGAAGGAGACCCCCGTGGAGAGCCTGACTGTAAAAGCCAAAGGAGACGCTGATGTCAGCTGGACGAAAAAGAGCGGCGACCGCACCCACACGTACTCTGCGCACAAGAGATACTTCAAACTGAAGCAGTTTCTGATCCCAGAGGACTCGAGGGGTGAGCTGCACACTTCTCGTTAGTTAGCTAGTTAGTATTACGGACTGGCATGGTGCAGGCCTGCTATGTGCCATCCTACCCGTGTTGCTTTGGGCACTTTTCCTTTTTTTATTTGTGCCCAGTGACGTCATGGCACGGTCAGTTAAAATGTGTCAAAAGTCAAGTTGGCTTTCCGAAATTGTGAGGGTTAATAAAAGTATGGAGGGCTGCAGCGCCTACCTTAGTTGAATAATACAAGTGCAGCTTTTACAGTAATCCAGATGACACATTGTTACAGTATTGACATTAAGTGAAGTGGGTTAGAATAAGTACAATGTAATAAAGTGTTACTTTCCACCTCCATATTAATTGCTACTCATCCATTAGGGTCACACGTATTTTAAATGTACAGCTTTATCCTTGATGTGAACTGATGAAGTCCCTCAGCGACACCTACTGAACATCTTGGTGGGTCACGTGACAAGTCATGTGATGTGTTTGTGTAACATGTCCAAGATGTCTGCACAGAGCAGACACAAATTGCTAAATTTAAAAAGCTTATTTTTTCGTTTCTAAAGATAAGATTTAGCCAATTAAGAATTATAATGCTTACATAATGTGTTTTATTATATTGAACCTGCTGTGAACACATTACGTGAACAAACTGATATAAAACAAATTAGATTAATATTGTTGTGACACATACGTCATATAGGGAATTTAAACTACAAATTTCACAAAAATACATATATGTCACAATAATAATCTAACATCTGCACAGTTAATTTGGCCGATTCAATGATTTAGCTAATATATTTTGATATTGTTCAAATTCAATTCAAAGCATAAAGAAATGTAAACCAAAAAATCATGTTGTATTAATTACATTTTTATTTAAAAAGGTTTACCATCAACGCCCAATTTGACAAACATGTAACATTTCAGATCTTTTACACTATTTTGAAAACAATGTCAGGTATGTTTTCGGTGTGGTCTACTTTATCGGTTTTACGTGCCCCATAATTTTCCTTGAATCAGAGACGGGTCTGGGTTCTTATAGTAACAAGTATCGTTGCTCTTTCAGAAACTGTAGTTCCCAAAGGGATCCATGTCTACAAATTCAGCTTGCACATACCACCAGGGTAAGACATATACCAAAACTCAATGTTTACACTCACAATGTAAAACATTTTCACAAACAGGACCAAATAACGTAATCCTGTACTGTTTATTAACTGAAGTTTCAATATTCAATTCTGATTCTTAATGTTGATTCACATAAGATAACATTAAATGAATCTGCTGGTTTTCCATCACAGAAGCATGCCTTCATCCTTCAAGGGAAGTCATGGAAAGATTGTCTACAAATTGGAAGTCAAGCTGTCCAGGAGTTGGAGGATGGACCGCACGGTACAAAAGGACATACGCTTTGTCTCCAAGTCCTATCCCAACCTTCATTCTCTGATGGTGTGTACAATATCGAAAAATAAAAATCTCTGTTACTATAAGTCACGAGACAGAAACTATACTCCTTTATTTCACCTTTATATGTAGGAAATGAAAATAGAAATGGACTATTGAAAGTGAAAAAAGATAGGTGGTATACAGTATTCCTAATACACATTCTAAACATTTTTTTCCACAGCAGACATTTTAAAAAGACAAGTTACAAGTCTTTTATTGTAAAATGCACAGAATGACACAGGGTCAGACTGGGCACTGAAATTATTAGGACAAAGCACCACACAACAACCTACATAGCATAACACAGAAAACATAATACAACATGACATAAGTTACATAACATGACATATAAATACTCCGACGACAACTTACATGTAACAACATATAACAACCCTACCAAACACACAAGATAAATACACAATACAATATGCCAAAACATATGCCAACCCACATATAATACCAACATACACACATACAACATATACAGTTGTTATTGATATTTACCTTCGCATTGAAAATGGGGAAGGTAATGTTTTGATCGCCGCGTATTTGTATGCGTGCGTGTTATTCGCATAAGTCAAAAAGTATTAAACCGAATCGCATGAAATTTGGTGGGATGATTGGTTATTATCCGGGGACCATTTGATTAGATTTTGGGATTGATCGGGTCAAAGGTCAAGGTCATGAAAAGGTCAACATCTTAGTCAATTTCTATCCAATTGGCAACTAATGCCAACATGTTCATAATTCAATGCTCAATCATGTGATATGCGAAGGTATGCGCTCTACCGAGTGCCCGTTCTAGTTGTTGTTGTCAACAACAATGTTGATAATTACCTTACATTTCGAGGTGTCAGCTGTGCATGTTTGCCCACTGGTTGGTATACACGCCACACTAAACGGTATTTTCTCCACATGGGCCATTCCTGCCATAACAAGTCAAAACATCTGCTTTGAAAAAAAAGACCCATCAGGTCATGCATATCATTTTCTGCTGGTCGAATTCCACATAAAAACACAAAAAGAACAGTGTCCCGGTTATTTTGTATAATTTACATACATGTCGCTGACAACTTCCATAGATACTAATTTTTACATGTCATTTAGCAGACGCTTTTATCCAGAGAGACTTACAATAAGTGCATTTCAACCTAGAGTACAAACTAAGAACAACAAGAATACAGAAAGTAACATTTCCTCAACATAGTCAAACTACAAAAGTACCACAATAAGAGCCATTCAACTGCTACTAAGGCGCAAATCTGTGTTTTGATCCAGATATTTCTTCTGCCAAAGTGGTTCCAGTTAAAACTGCTTGCCATGACATGTTGCCCGGCTCTATGACTTCACCCATTCACTAATGTCTAAATAATGAGAGTGGATCAAAATGAATTATTTTCTCTTTTTATTGCATTCTAGTCACGCCAAGTTGGTTCAACCAAGAAAGAGATGGGGCTCTTCTCCAAAGGACACGTACACATGGATGTGACTGTTGACAAGAGTGCTTATGCACCAGGTATTCATTTCTCTTCACGCGTGGTAGGTTCAAATCAAAGAAGGAGATCTTCTGCTGAAGGCAGATACCGAAAACATTTGTTTTTGTTTATTTGTGGTTACCACACCCATGCAAATAGCAATCTTATTTGAATAAAACTGGAAAATGTTGTCATTATAGTTCAGGAATTGTTTAACCCGTATTGCTTTTGTCAGCAAGAAAGAAAAAAAAGTATTTTTGATTTGCGATTGCAGAAGACGTTATTGTGTAACTAATAATAACGTCAGTAACAGCTGCATTCAGTTTAGCTTTGGCCTGGTAGTGTGAATACTGGCTCACACTGATGATGGCTGGTTGTCAGTGATGGTTTTATTAAAGCGTGAAAAGAAAAGTTAATGTAAATTTAAGTATTTTAGGGGGTTTGTATGATTTAACATTTATTAACAAACTGCCTTTCTATAATACACAAACTAGAGCACACTGTGGGGCACTTGATTTAGAGTAAAATGGAAATTAATTTAATTTTCTTTTGCTTCCTCATAGGTGAAACTCTGGTGACCGTTGCAAAAATCAACAATTCCTCATCCAGCGAGATGATTCCCAAATTCAGTGTCACCCAGAATGTGGTGTACCGGGCCAACAGCAGTACCAAACACGAGAGCCACGTTATCCACAAAGTGGTCGACAAGGGGATTAAATCCCAAACGCAGAAGACTGTCCGGTGTGCAATACAGATTCCTCGTGTTCAGATGCCAACCATCCATAATTGTGACATTATCTCAGTGGAATACCATTTAAAGGTATGCAACATCAACACGCAACTGGTTTTGTTCAACTGATGACAGCGTTCTTACGGTCATGGAAAACCTGGAAAAGTCATGGAATTTTAAAAAGGTCATTTCCAGGCCTGGATAAGTCATGGAAAAAAACTTAAATCATAAAAGTTTTGGAAAAGTCATGGAAATTTGTCATGATCACACGAGTTTGAAATAATTAATATGTTTTTTTAAAGAAAGATGCTCAAAATATAAGCCGGCGTACGCTCTCAATACACATGTTCTAAATTGTTCATGTTTTTACCGAGATTTCAGTTTGGTCATTGACATTTGGTTTAAAGTCCTGGAAAAGTCATGGAAAAGTCATGGAAATCCATTGGTCAAAATGTGTAAGAACCCTGTGATGACTATACATGATTTAATAAGATTTTCCAAATTCATTGTGACTGCCAGATGTTTTCTTCCCCTTCGTGTGTTTTTTTTCTTCTTCTCAGGTGTATCTGGACATCAGCTTTGCTTTTGACCCGGAGATAACGTTCCCAGTGGTCATCATTCCCCCAGAGCTCGCTCCTGGCCGTCAGCCCGGCGGTGCCGAGGGCCCCTATCCAGCCGGGGCCGCTGGGGGCCCGAGCAACAGCGACTTCCCTCCCCCTGCGGCGTCTAGAGATCCCTATCCTGTATCCCCACACTCGGGAACTACTTCTCGATACCCAGGAGCCCAAAGGTATGCAGCGCCACCTGTGTACCGAGATAACTCACTGGCTTACGCCGGACCAGGTGTGTACTCTGCTCATCCGGCACACGTCAACGGGGGCTACCATAACCAATCGCCGCAGTTGGCTTCTCCTTATGGATATCCGTTCTCTCCTTCATCTACGTCTTCTGTGCTTCATCCTCCGCCTTCTGCCCTGTTATTTCCACCACCCCCATCTGCCCCATCTGCCCCGTCTGCCCCGTCCATTTCTCCTCCCCCCTTCACCTTTTCTCCGACTGCCCCTCCATACAACGAGCTGTCTTTCGCACCGATGGCGAACACAGACTTTCTGGGTCAATCGGATGAAGCTCCTCCGGAATATTCTCTCCTGTTCCCGTCTGCCGCGACTGACAAATCGGGGGCAAAATAATAGCAGGGTTCATACGGTCGTGGAAAACCTGGAAAAGTCATGGAATTTTAAAATGATCATTTCCAGGCCTGGAAAAGTCATGGAAAAAATTAAATCATAAAAGTGTTGGATAAGTCATGGAAATGTGTTATAATCACATGTTCATTTACACCGAGTTTGAAATAATTACTGTTTTTTTTTTTTCTATGTTTTTAATTACTAAGAAAAACGCCCAAAATATAAGCCGGCGTACGCTCTCGATGCGCAACATGTTCTAAATGTTTCATGTTTTTACCGAGATTTCAATTTGGTCATGGAAATTTGATTTAAAGTCATGGAAAAGTCATGGAAAAGTCATGGAAATCCATCGGTCAAAATGTGTAAGAAACCTGTAATAGAGAATACGCGTAACGACTGAATCGCTTCGTCAATCAAGACGTAAAAATACTAATACTTATTCAAGCGGGAAATCTCCTCATCAGATTGTGTCTTTCGTTTTGAAGTGCAAAAGTAACTGCGATATTTACTGTTTGCATGTAAACAATTGCATAGAAAAAAGAGGTGTTTGCATTATATGGGAATGTCGTGTTCCTGCCAGTTCGTGTCGCTTTGTGCAGCTGCCTGAACACTCCGGATACACTGTGTGTACGCGTGCCTTGATCAACTCAAGAGGCCTTGACTGACTACTTCTTCAGTGTTATTTAGTTTATACCTATTATCTCTACCTCACTCTTCTTTAAGGAGGATGGTTGAAAGAAACTGGACGACAAGAAATCTTTTTATGTGTTTATATAAAGCCAAACTAAGGAAAAGTATGTATTCCTAGTTCCCAGTGTGTAATTTTAACACCATACTACTTGTGTATATTTAAGTTACACAACTGCCAGTGTTGTTTCTGACTTGTAGATGTGAATAAAGTATTGCAACAGAAGATTTCTTTGTGTCTGTTTTTTTATTTCATTATTGTTTTATGTCTTTTGGTGGCCGTTTTTCCCCTTTTTATTGTCTTTGTGTGTCTGTTTATGGTCCCTTCACAGCTGTTTTGTGTCTCTTGAGTATTTATTGTGTGTTCATTTGTTGTCATTTTGAGTCTCTTCCTTGTTGGAAGGATTCTCTTTGAGTGACATTTTGGAGGTGAAGATCAAGGGGGTCCCTGATCCTCTGGGCCTCTGTGAGCCCAGTAGGCCCCATCAGTAATTCATCCAAGTATTGGCAAATAATCTCATCTATCCTGAGATCTTCCATTGTTTTAAAGATATTAGGCCTATCCTAGTTTAATAGCATAACTAACACGTTGTAATTGTTTGAACCTTAATTAGCATATTGATTTGTTGTGATATCTGGACTGAGTTAAAGTATGTTGTAATTTAACTGCCTGACGTGAAGCAATAATTGAGGTTTCACAACTTGGCCGAGATCCTCTGGCACAGTCCGGGGACACACCATTAAGACCACTGTTATTACGACAGTCAGCTGACGTCAGAGTTACATAATCTCCGTGCAACCACGTTGTCCTTTATTGTTTCTCAATCATATAATTTGAGAATTATTTCGCTAATTCTGACACAAAAAGTCACAAAATACATATAAAAAAAGTTACAAATAGTTTCCAGTCCGTTTTTTCCGGCTTCCTTTGTTTTTGTTGTGTGAGCTCACCTTTGGGCGTGGCCCCCCTCCCCGCGGTAAGAGGCGGATGACAGGTAAGCAGGAAGTCGCAGCCAGCCATCGTGCGGTGCTGACGCGCAGGTCAGGGAAGCAAAGCGCGCGCGACCTCCAACGTGACGTTATTAAAACATGTCTCCGATCAAAGACTTCAATGTGGTTTATAAAGCTCTCAACCAAGAGGACACGTTCTCTCAGGGAGACACGATCGTAGGTACAGTCAGCTTCACGTTGACGAAAGACACCAAAGTGAAGGTGCTGCTCGTAAAAGTCAAAGGCGAAGCGCGCGTGCACTGGACGGAAGGCACCGGGGACCGGAGGAGATCCCACAACGCATACCGGAGATACTTCAAACTCAAAGAGTGCTTAGTTGCAGAGAATGAGAAAGGTATGTCTGACACATGCTTGATTAATGCTATTTACTTGTATGATTCATCTTGTATGCATGTCACGTTGTTACCCATGGGTTAAATTAAATATCTCAATTGTATTGATAGAACAATATAAAGTGCATTCATCCAAATCGGCAAATAAAGAGCTGTCAGGAGTTCCCACATGAAGTGTTCATCTTTGTCATTTATTTTGCAGGCACTGAACTTCGCAAAGGAGACCATCAGTATAAGTTCCAGTTTACAATCCCACAGGGGTAAGTGTACATGTCTAGCATCTATTCTAGAGTTACTTGGTGTGTTTGTTACAAACACCTGCATTCATAAAACAGGGCCATGCCGTCGTCCTTCAAGGGGTTTCATGGAAAGGTCGCCTACACGCTGGCAGCGAAGATGTCCAGGAGCTGGCGGGTGCCTTCTGGGGTCCAAAAAGAGCTCAACTTTGTTTCCAGGTCCGGTTTTCACCCTGGCCAAGTACTGGTGAGTGGGACACTACACTGATACCTGCTGTGCATTTGATAAACCAGTTACACTACACATGAATCCAAATATTACAAAGGCAAATATTCAAGATATACAGTCACATGACTAAAGAGACAGCTGGAAAGGAATAAAATATGAAATAAAATGCAGAGTTAGGGATGACAACTGCTTTATACTGAATGTTTCTGAGCAAAGTATAATGAAGTCTGGCAGGGAGACCACTATTACAGAAGAGCAGTGTCCCATACTTATATAATATCGTAGGAAGCAGTCAACAATCAAGTATAGAGGGTGTGACACAGGAACAAAAAGAAGGAACCACAAACCGGTTGCTTGAATAAACACAAAATGGAGTGAGATGTACATTTGTGGAGTGGCGAGTGAGTATAGTTACCCAACCTCCTTAAACCTATAGTCAGTCTATAGTTACCCAACCCCCTTAAACCTATAGTCAGTCTATAGTTACCCAACCCCCTTAAACCTATAGTCAGTCTATAGTTACCCAACCCCCTTAAACCTATAGTCAGTCTATAGTTACACAACCCCCTTAAACCTATAGTCAGTCTATAGTTACACAACCCCCTTAAACCTATAGTCAGTCTATAGTTACACAACCCCCTTAAACCTATAGTCAGTCTATAGTTACACAACCCCCTTAAACCTATAGTCAGTCTATAGTTACACAACCCCCTTAAACCTATAGTCAGTCTATAGTTACACAACCCCCTTAAACCTATAGTCAGTCTATAGTTACACAACCCTCTTAAACCTATAGTCAGTCTATAGTTACACAACCCCCTTAAACCTGGTCAGGAAGGATTCATATTGGGATGTGTAAGACTTCACTTTCTGAGGATGGATTAACCCTCCTGTTACCTTCAAATGTACTATCATCTTTTACCCTTTTTGACCACATCAATTAAAACCTCCAGAAAATGATTAGAATTAATATTGTTTCCCAAGTTTAAGTGTCAGGTACTTTGCTTGTTTGTTGACTACCTAAATAGCCCTTTAAATAAATAAAAAAGCTTATACTTCTTATATGTTTTACACAGTGAAAAACAGCCTGGGGTCAAATTGACCCCAAAGAACACCGTTGAGTACAAGTTGTGTTCAGGACATTGAAAACATATCATTATGTGAATTTTCCCAGTTGTCCCCAATAAATCATGAAAAGTCATGAAACATGAAGCAAAAAAAATTGTGTGTCAATCATATTTTTGTTGACGTTAAACATTGAATGTGGTCAAATTGACCCCAAAGGTAATAGGAGGGTTAGTCCAAAATTTACCAGCAAGATGGCAATGTGTTCTCCTAAACTTTGGATTCCAGGCACAGTCGGGTTCAGTGGATAAGAAGATGGGCTGTTTCTCTGCCGGAGAGGTGCAAATGTCTGCTACCATTAACACAAACGTTTGCTCTCCAGGTAACATCACTTTTACTACATACATACATAATGCACATACTATAGTATGTGCAATGTATGCTGTTTTTTATTGTGTTGTGACATGTATTTATAAAAGAAATGCATATCCAGATGTTATGATTTGTTTTTTAGGGGACACTGTGTCTGCTGTTGGCAAAATCTGCAATTCCTCGTCCAAACAAATGAGGGCCAAATTCAGTTTACAGCAGAGGATTGTGTACCGGGCCACCGGCTCCAGGAAGTACAGTGACCTCAGTCTGTGCAAAATGGTGGGGGAGACCATCGCACCCAATTCAGAGGAAACGGTCTCCTGCCAGTTAATGGTTCCCGCCGATGTCATCCCCAGCGTCCATAATTGTGACATCATCTCAGTGGACCACTACCTTAAGGTGTGTAGTAATGTAATAGTGATGTTACATCAATGGAGTACGTCTTAATTCCCACCTTCAACAATGTAAAACAGCATAACCACACAATGACAGATGTGATTTTTATTTTTTTACAAAAAATACTGTGCTATGGATAAAAAGAATATTTTGACCTTTCATGACCTTGACCTTTGACCCAATCGATCCCCAAATCTAATCAAATGGTCCCCGGATAATAACCAATCATCCCACTAAATGTCATGCGATTGAAGAATATTTTGACCTTCTCATGACCTTGACCTTTGACCCGATCGATCCCAAAATGTAATCGCTTGGTCCCCGGATAATAACTAATCATCCCACCAAATTATGGAGGACTCAAAATGACTTAAGTATAAATAAATAAATAAATGCATGAATAAATATAGGAATAAATAAATAAATGCTTAAATAAATGTATAAATAAATAAATACAGGAATGAATGAATTTAATGATGTCCTGTTGATTTATAACTTATGTTCATTCATTCCTGTATTTATTTATTTATACATTTATTTAAGCATTTATTTATTCATACATTTATTTATTTATTTAAGCATGTATTTATTTATTCCTATATTTATTCATGCATTTATTTATTATTTATTTATTTATTTATACTTAAGTCATTTTGAGTCCTCCATACCAAATTACATGCGATTCGGTTGAATACTTTTTGACTTATGTGAATAACACACACGCAGGCATACAAATACGTGGCGATCAACACATTACCTTCTGCATTTTCAATGCAAAGGTAATAAATAAATGATGGTTTCATATGTTTGCTTTTCACAGGTGTATCTGGACATCAGTTTTGCCATTGACCCGAAGGTGGAGTTCCCCCTGATCATAGTGCCTCCTGGTGTTGCTGCCAGTCAGCTCGGGGGGCCCGGTGGGCCTATGGGGCCCGGTGTACCCATGGGGCCTGGGGGGCCCGGTGTGCCCATGGGGCCCGGTGTGCCTATGGGGCCTGGTGGGCCCATGGGGCCCGCGGGGCCTTACCCAGCCGGGGGTTTTGGGGCCCCGGGTTACAGCGACTTCGCTCCCCCTGCCTTCCCTATTGGACCGTATCCTGTACCTGCATGTCCAGGTGCTTATGGGTACCCAGCACCAGTTCCCACTCAACCTTACATACCAGGTGGATATAATAATCAGTGGCCACAGCCGGCTCCTCCTCTCGGGTATCCAGTGGCTCCTTCATTCCCGGTGCAGCACCCACACCCGACTGCTCCACCTGTGTTTCAACCGGGACAAGAACCTCCATCGTATGGGTCTCTTTTCTCCCCTCCTCCTCTCAATAAAAGCTGAGCTTCAAAAGGAACAAATAGTCTTGACTTAAACAACACTGACTGATAATGAAGGCATTTGAACTATTTATATTGAAAATAAAAAATGTGAAAATACTTTCTGTATTTATACTATATAGCTATACTGTTTAGCATTACTTTTGAGCTAAATGTCTAAAAGATAATTTATATGTGCAGTGTATGTGTTCTCATGTAGTACCACAATGACATATCTGGGCCCCTCGGTCATTTTACTCGGGTGGAAAATTGTTTGTTTGATTAGTAAAACAATATTTGTAATCTTTAACTTGTATCACAGACTTTAATTAATTCATGCCATGTATAGGGATATGGTTTAAATGAAAAGTCACTGTAACAATTACAGGCAAAAAGGGATATTTGTTTCTTTGTTGTCTTTTTAATGGCTTTGAAATGTTTGCTTGATGTTTGATGTAATTATGACTGAACTATTATCAGAATACAAATATATGTTGTTGGAGATAACGGGTTTAATCACTGAATATGTTTAAGTTGATCATGGTCGTTCACATACTTTGGGGTGCATCTTGACAGAGAAAAACATCATGTGACCACGCGGGCCCCCAAAAGCTGTCCCGTTTCTCACAGTAAGGAGTGGGCTATCCCATTCAGCTTAGACACTGTCTTCTCCTTGATAACAGATTTATGCTCTTTAGATCTAATTGGTAGTCCACGGGGCTGTAGCACAAGGGTGTAAACACTTGTGCTCGCCTGTCATGGTGGTACACAAGAAATGTGTAGAACAGATGAACACGGTGTAAACATATTATATTATATGCAACTGTATTGTCAATACACATGTACAAGTTCAGAGCAATGAAATGCGGTTTGGCATCTAATGAGAAGTGCAACAGAAAATATCAGGATATACAGATTATAGTAAATAAATAAAGCGCTATACAAGAGGGCGGCTTAAGGACTGACCTGGTACTATTGGTAATAAGTTTTAGACAAAACAGTAGACAGATGCAATTCACATTTAAAGAATGGGGAGATATAAACATAAACTATCTGGGGTTGTTAAACTAGTACAGATATTCAGTGCATATTCATTTGAGAGTGCAACACATGGCATACAGTGTCTACAGTGCGGATCGAGTGGTGACATGAGGATCAGATACAACATTACATTGTCATTTAGCAGACGCTTTTATCCAAAGTGACTTACAATAAGTGCATTTCAATCGAGAGTACAAACTAAGAACAACAAGAATACAGAAAGTAACATTTCCTCAACATAGTCGAACAACAAAAGTACCACAATAAGAGCTATTTAAGTGCCACTGACATATATGGCCCATGGGGATAGTGACCACCATAGTTGCAGCTGGAGAGTAGAAAACAGCACAACCCAAAAGCATCCTTCAGGTGAAGCAATAGCTTTTATCCCTGGACAATGAGAGCATTTAAAAGCAAATCTGTATTTTAATGACGCATACCCCAGTAAAGAGTTACCCTCGGCCATCTAAGCGGCTGATGGATGCTGCACGGGGGAGGTTATAAGCTCTAGTCCCAGCCCACTTGCACTTGTTGCTGAATAGATGCGGGCTGCTGCATTGTGCATTGCCACGGAAGACCCTGAAGTATCCGCCACGGGAGTCCCTGAAGTATCCGCGGCCTGCTCGCCATGGGGACGAGGCTGCTGCCGTGTGTCTGTCTGCTCCTCTTCGGCTTCTCCAAAGGTAATTTAAAAACGTCGTCACGGTGTGCGCCACGTCCTCGAGCCGCACGGTGCTCGGAGCACCGCGGTCTTTCCAAGAGTCCCGAGCACGGAAGTAAAGACTGAGTTCTCCGGGGCCGTGTTCACGTGAACTGGGTCGACGTCTCGGTGCCCTCGGTTCGACACGGTGTCGTCGCGCGCGCGCGTGCAGTCAGCGGGCCGAAATACTCCCAGGTGTCGGCTAGTTTTAGCTCGCGCGCGCCACATTGACGCAGAACACGCCGCCGTGTGCGTGTGTGTGTGCGTGTGTGTGTGCGTGCGTGTGTGTGTGTGTGTGGCCGGCCGCTGTATGCCCATTTAGTAGCCTACTTGTCAAACCTCTTTCTTTCTTTCGCGGTACTTCTACGACACACGTCGTACGGTCATGGAAAACCTGGAAAAGTAAATGGAATTTTTTTTAAATGGTCATTTTTATGCCTGGAAAAGTCATGGAAACTTAAATCGTAAAAGTTTGGGAAAATTCATGGGAATGTGTTCATTTACGCAGAGTTTGAAATAATTGAATCAAAATATAAGCCGGCCTACATTGTTCATGTTTATACTGAGATTTCAGGAAATTTGGTTTAAAGTCCTGGAAATCCATTTGTCAAAATGTGTAAGAACCCTGACACGTTTACAAAGAAAGCTAAAATAGCACATTGTAAACTCACCCATGTCGTTGTTAAGCTCCTGGGTTAGCGGAATATGATGTATAGGCTATAACGTCAGATAATGACATATCACTTTATTATTTGAGCTATCCTCTTCTGACTTGCATGTTTTTTTAATTTAAAAAGTGTAACTTAATGAAGTGTATAAGCTCCCTGCTCAAATATAACAACAATGGCTGAGAGGATTATAACAGCTTGAACAATGCCTTTTCTTTTCTTTTCTTTTCTTTTCTTTCCTCCCCTCCACAGAGACGTCGGGCTTAAAGATTCAGAACAAGCTGCTGGTCAAATGTCTGCAGGTGCAGCGCGGGAGTGTAGGAGGCCGAGTGTCTCTGGGGGAGTGCATCCCGCACTCATCCTTACAGGAATGGCGTTGGCTCCCGGAGAGCCAGGCCCTCGGCAACCAGCACACCGGGGAGTGTCTGACGGCCCCCGGGGAGCAGTACGAAGGCGTCCACCTGCAGCCCTGCGTCGGCCGGCCCGAAGGGGACGGCGCCGGCGCCCGGGAGGCGGCGGAGGACGCGGGCCGCCAGGCGTGGTTCTGCTCCAGGAAAGGCCAGCTCACTTTGGTGGGGAGGGGGCTGCACCTGAGTGCAACGCAAGAATCCACTCTGGTCTTCCTCTCCAGGCAACATAAGCAGGTAATCATGTTTTAGAGCACCGGAAGGGGATTATATCGGATCCTTAATCGGTCTATTTAAAAGTATCAAAGGACGAGGGATGTTGCATATTGTAGAATATGTATACTCGGTAAGAACATAGCATGTGTAATCTTCTTTATAAGCCTGGCAGCAGGTGGCGGACACTTGACAACCAGACACTGTGCGATGGGAGAGACAGCCAACACCAACCTCACCACAGCCTGGGGAAGTCCTTGGAACCCGGGAGATTTCCAAATGCCGTCTCTGATATAAAGGCGCCATGTAAGGACCTTAAAGTTCCTCATTAGCAGTAGTTTACTAAATATCGTCTGTGACTAATACAAGCAACATATTTTTCCTTAAAGAACCGGAAAGTGGCTTTGCCAGTTTATATCCCCCTCAAATACAGATGTGATCATCTACAGTGTAAATACTTTCCATTATCGTGAACCATATTTCAATAATTTGGGATTTTAGATTATTTTTCGAATTTTAAACCAGATAGTTGTCAGCTCATGTGTAAAGTATACATATTTTTTGGGATTGCATACACCTGTATGTGTACAGATGGAGTGAAGATGTCTCTGTGTAGAGCATATTATGTTAATACTTTCCAAGCTGTTTTAAGAAATCTTATGTATACATTTATTTGCCCAGTTAATGACTCCGAAAATTAAATAATCAAAGTTTTATCAAACATAAAGTTTAGTTCTACTCGCTACCAGTCCCAGCTGTGGAGACATTGGTACGGCTGTCTATTTATAAGTCAATCATAGGTCTATTTATTTTACTTGTGATTTTGTATGTATTTTATTCTATTTAATGTGTTGTACCATCTTGACCTTGAGTCCGCAATAAATGTTTGCATTCAATTTAATTGAAACTTGTATTCGAAAGAAGTAAGCATAGCTTATAGTTTTGTTGTGCATTTGAGAAACGGCAAGAACCATTTACAAAAAGCTACTTGGTGGTGCATTCATGGACCCTTTGGCATCGAAGCATTAAAGCTAAAAAAAGAATTCCCTTGACAAGCTATTTGTTTCAGATATAGAAACAAGTACAAACGAGCAAACATGAAAAGGATAATGAATGTTGTCATTTCTCTGGCATTGAAAAGAGTGCTGATCCTCAACGCTTGAATGTTTGGAATTCTTTAAACGCATCAACAAGGAGTCTCGACAGGATTTCCCTCTTCCCATTTTGATGTCTTACTTTAGTCCCGGATATTTTGAAATATTTGCGAGTTGTTCACATTATTGCCAAACAGCCTTGTTCTGCACACCGATGGGCATTTCAGATATGATGTGTGCAAGCTGTAGTCTGTGGGCTAAAACACACAAAACCCAAAATACCCACATGTTTCAAAGGTCCCTGTGATATATCAGATATTGATCCTAATAATAGGATATTTCTGCCATAACCTGTAGATTAGATTACCACATGCAGGCTTTTAACGTGATGATTGAATTTATTCAAGTGCACTTTTGACAAATCAATATTCCCTTCATTCGGGAAGGCGGCCAACCACCAACGGCTTTCCCGCAATGCCGACTCGTGGCATGCTTCCATCAGGCCGGTCCTTTTCCATCCCACTAAACATGGGCACACACAAACGTCACTTCCTGCATCAAAAGGGGAAATGAATCCTGTGAGGATCGGCGTTGGGCATTGCTTCCCGTTGAGTTGTCTCCTTGTTGTGTCCTTGTAGTTGAGGGGATGATGGCGGTCACAGGAACATCCCCCGTGGTGGACGTGCCTCTTCCGTCCCCGAGCACCAAGTCCCCTGCCGATCCCACCATGGTTTTCTACAGCATGGACTACGGTAAATACTCGATAATCTAGCCATTTCTTTTCAGTGGATATATTGAACCCATAACTACTGCAGGGTTCGTACGGTCATGGAAAACCTGGAAAAGTTATGAAAATGAAATTAATGAAATATACTTTATTAATCCCCAAGGGGAAATTTGGTGACAACAGAAGCAGCCCGATAAAACTAAACACAATGAAATATAGATATAAGAAAGAAAGTGACAGGGCATAAAGTAAAGTTTGCAAAGTGAAATATATAAAATACAAAATAAAATGTATATGTATATATACACAGCATATACACAACATATATGTAAATATAAATAAAGCACTGTAAAATTAAATAAAATATATATATATATATATATATCTGGATAGTGTACAAAATGCAAAGCGTGGAAATTTATTATATTCACTTGTTCATCTACGCCGAGTTTGAAATAATGAATATGTTTTAGAAAGAAATACTCAAAATATAAGCCGGCATACGCTCTCATACTGGTGCTGCAATTTTCTTTTTTTCCGCGTTGCAAGTGAACGCACCTTAACTGGAAAGTTCGATGGCCATAGCTTGGGCAGCAAATGTTTATTCTTTAAATAAAATATTGTCTCTAATACATTTGTTTCATTAAATGTATACTGTATGCTTTGGAATTCACATTGTTTAAATACTAAATGTTCTCACTTTTCATGTATAAACCGAGATCTTTGTTTGGTCATGGAATTTTGGTTTAAAGTCATGGAAAAGTCATGGAAAAGTCCTGGAAATCCACTGGTCAACATGTGTAAGAACCCATAACTACTGAAATAGTAGACAATACCAGCTCTGTCAAATATTCATAAAAGATAAAGTTACCTTTCCCCACTAGGTGGAGATGGATGAATGTGAAACGGAGCAAAGTTTATGGTGGAAATGCTGCAGTGTTTGCAAAGGAGATTCAATGGTCTTTTGATTGAAGGTTCAGAGTCTTGAAAGGCGTTTGACGAGTGTTTTGAACAAGAACAATAATCCAGAAAGAGGTAAATGTGATTTAAAATGCAGGTTGCGTAACATGAGGGATGGGTTGCTCGTCTGTGTGCAGGAATGGGCTGGAAGATAACCATGCTGGTACTCAGCTCCTTGGCTCTGGTCCTCGGGACGGTGATTCT
Organism: Liparis tanakae; assembly: GCA_036178185.1. NCBI lineage: Eukaryota > Metazoa > Chordata > Actinopteri > Perciformes > Liparidae > Liparis > Liparis tanakae. Next base: position 24,208,377 of record CM070094.1, on the reverse strand, counting down.
TATCCTCAATGTTTACTCCAACAGGTGAGTGTTACACACACATGCACAACACACCTACAGGTACGCATTTTAAGTCAAATACTCCGGGGTCAGATCTGGGTTTTGAGGGAAATGCAAATATAGATGCAGGGTGGTGTATACACACTTACAAGTAAAAGATAATCAAGGGGGTGCCGGGTTTGCTTTTTGTTGTTGTCTTTTTGTGTTTTTTTTTATTGTTGATTTTTCTTTTGGGGGGGTATGTATGTGTATGTGTATATGTATGTATGTATGTATATATATATATATATATATATATATATATATATATATATATATATATATATATATATATATATATATATATATGTATATGTGTGTATATATATATATATATATATATATATATTGTTTTATGTTTATATTACTAATCGAATAGAACAATTTAAGAAATAAAACAATTAAAAGGTACTCATTTTTAATTTATAGATTTACTTTTGGAAAGATTGTTTAACCAACGTAAATGTATTACCAATGTACTTATCAGTTAATCATTTAAATGGTCAAATAGACAAAGTGTTACTGGTGCCAGCTATGGATTTGCTTGTTTTATTTAGTTTTGTCTTTGGGTACATTTTAGTTTCTTGAGTCTTGATTATCATTTTCCAGACATCACTCCAGTCTCTGGTCTCTGTGTGTGCATATCACATTACAGAGTAATACATTACATGAAACTCAATAAGATGGAACAATACAGGAGGCACTGACAAGACATAATCAACTTAACATGCAGCTGAAACCATGCTCAGATATGTATTTAATCTGAGTCTCTAACTGAGACTCAGATTCAATACATATCTGAAAAAGATACACCACCGTTCAAAAGTTTGGGGTCACCCAACAAGACAAATTTGTGTTTTCCATGAAAACTCACTTTTATTTATCCATTGAATTGCAAAATGAGTAGAAAATATAGTAAATATATCGACAAGGTTAAAATAATGATTTTTATTTTAAATATGAATTGTGTTCTTCAGACTTCAAGCTCAAAAGGAAGGCCAGTTGAAAAGCTTCTCTGACCAGCATAACTGTTTTCAGCTGTGCTAACATAACAAAAGGGTTTTCTAAAATTCTACCCCTCCGCTAGTCTTCTAAGGCGATAACACAATGTGCCATTAGAACACTGGAGATGGGCCTCTATACACAGCGTTCTTACGGTCATGGAAAACCTGGAAAAGTCATGGAATTTTAAAAGGGTCATTTCCAGGCTTGGAAAAGTCATGGAAAAAAACTTAAATTATAAAAGTTTTAGAAAAGTCATGGAAATTTGTCATGATCACACCGATTTTTAAAAAAAATAATTGATATGTTTTTTAAAGAAAGACTCAAAATATAAGCCGGCGTACGCTCTCAATACACAACATTTTCTAAATTGTTCATGTTTTTACCGAGATTTCAGTTTGGTCGTTGACATTTGGTTAAATTCATGGAAATCCATTAGTCAAAATGTGTAAGAACCCTGTATACAACCGTGTAGATATTTAATTTTATTAAAAATGATGTTTCAACCTAGAATAGTCATTTACCATGTTAATAATGTATAGAGTGCATTTCTTAATAATTTAATGTTATCTTCATTAAAAAAAAACATGCTTTTCTTTGAAAAATAAAGACATTTCTAAGTGACCCTAAACTTTCTATATCTCTAAAAATCGGCGTTATTGTTTTTTAAGAACATAGAGAAAATGAAAAACACTGGGGCAACACATCCCAAAGAGCTTTTTGCACACAGCACCATATTGATCCCCCCCCCCCCCCCCCCCCCCCCTCTTTCTGACCCTTCTCCGTCTCGCTGTGCCAGAAGCAAGAAGGTGGTGTGTATTCTGAAGTCGTACACCCCGAGGCCCGAGATGAGTGTCCCCGGGTCCCCGGCGCCCAGCGAGAGAGCCCCGCTGACCCAGCACGCCATGCGCCTCCCGCACTCCTCCCCCGCTTTGCAACGGGGGAGGATCCTGATCGAGTGGAAGGACGGCAGCGTCACGCCGCTGTACGAGGGCTGAAGGTTGCCCGTTCAGGCGTTGCTGGACACGGCGTGTGTGCGTGTGCGTGTGCGTGTGTGCGTGTGCGTGCGCGCGTGCGTGTGTGTGTGCGTGTGCGTGTGTGTGTGCGTGTGTGTGTGTGTGTGTGTGTGTGGTCTATCTGAAGGGGGTGAAAACAAACTAAAAGACAAAATAAGATCACCTTTTTTCTTTTTAGACTGTTGGGGGAAAGTCTTATCTTTTGGGATTTGAGATTAAAGATATTTCTTTTTGGTGAAAGGACGGTGAGTGAATGTTAAATCATTCAGACATCCTTTGTAGGTTTACTTTAAGTAAGTCAAGGGCTTAACTAGGGCTTTAATTCTACCATTAATTTAAATGTTCTTTTTCTTACCTGTGGGACACTGTTGAGCTGTGGGATGAGCACAGGTGTCCCTTTATATATTTCCTTGATTTTATTTGACTTAACACGCCTAACGACGTATTAAAACACACCTGCTGAGACTCACACCCTTAATACTAGGAAATTAAAACAACAGTTGTTTTGCAAATTTGAGGTGGTGTGTTGCCAGAAACACAGAAAGTTGTTATGAGTTGTTATGTTTTGAGAGAAAATCGTAACCTAGTGTACATAGGACATGTTAATAGTCTGACACTGTATAATTTCGTACTGCACTTACTGACACTACATAAACATGTATTACATTAGTTTGTGAAAAGAGGCTGTGCTCATCACATTGACTTGACCTTGACACCTTATCCTCAACCTTTGATCTGCAGATGACGAAACGATCTCCACGTGAGCGTTTGACCTCACACACATTCTTCACCTGCAGAGGAAGTTTGCTCAGTTGACGTGGACCTGTAGATGTTTAAACTTTCCATTCTTATGAGCGCTTTTGGGATCTCTTATCTTTAAAAGTTAACTGTGAAGACAATGTAGTTGAAAGCTGCAGAGCCAGGGCTGGAGTTTGTTTGGTCGGCTATCATTGACCTTTTTTTGTTTGTCTGTCAACCTGGTAGAACACTAATTTGTATTAAATGTGTTGGTTTTTTAAACAAAACAAGTATTTTATGTTGGGAAACAGCTAATAAAATGAGATATATAAACGGTATACAATTGCCGTGTACTTTTTAAGACTACAGTGACGTGATGTGTTATCTAAAGCGAATGCTTTCCAATATTTAGTCTGCGTCAGCCCAGCCCCGTCTATCGTTTAACAGGGTTCGTACGGTCATGGAAAACCTGGAAAAGTCATGGAATTTTAAAATGGTAATTTCCAGACCTGGAAAAGTCATGGAAAAAACTTCAATCGTTAAAGTTCTGGAAAAGTCATGGAAATTTGTTATAATCACATGTTCATTTAGGCCGAGTTTGAAATAATGAATGTGATTTTTAAAGAAAGACGCTCAAAATATAAGCCGGCGTACGCAATCAACACGCAAAATTCTCATGTTTATACCGAGATTTCAGTTTGGGCATGAAAATTTGGGGAAAAGTCATGGAAATCTATTGGTCAACATGTGTAAGAACCCTGGTTTAATACTATCCTGCGTGAGTGGGGAAAGGTTGCTGACAAAGCACCGTGTATTGTAATGACTCCAGACCGTCTAAGGATTCAGTAATCACAGAAACGGTAAGTCGATGAGGCTTCCAGAGAACACGGCATTCCCTGTGGCACGGAAACTTCCCAGCAGGAGGAGTCCTTTTACAACAGAGAACCAAACGTTGTTTTGATGTTTCTTGGGCGAGGCCTAGGTGTTGTCGGGGAGTTGCATTTAATCTCCATTTCAATCCTAATGAGCAGATCTGTGTTTGTGGGGGAAAGAATGTCCATGTAAACCTGCTTGTTTGTGCTTTTACTGGACATTTGATGTACACCAAACCTATAGAGCTGACGCCATGCTTCCCCTGCTGGAAGTGTTTATCCTAATGAGAGGGCACACAGTTTAATAAACAACACACAGCACCCTAAAAGCGACACGGCACCCCTCGCCCGTCTGCACCACATCCACATGCCCGGCGAGAAGGAAGAGGTTATTTTCTTCTGTTTTTTTTTTTTTTTTGCAAGCAAATAATTTACCTTCCACAATACTCGTCATCTACCTGTGTGTAAACTACCTTGTAAGAACATCAGATTTACTTTTCACTGAGCTGCCACACGCATAACGATGCGTTTCACCCTGAAGCACCTTTCCAGCTGAAAGTCAGCAATTTAACCACTTTGTCGACGCAGGAGACGCAAACCAGACTGACGGCGTCCCCGTCCAAATGCCCCCGGGCCGGGCTCAGAGTTCCTGCAGGTGAGCCAGAAGAGAGGGGTGGAAACACCTTGAAAAGAGGCGTGTCAGAGGACCTGGTTCATTATTGTATGCTCTTTCTGTTTGTTTCTGTTTTTTTTTTTGTTTTTTAAAGTAGCATTGATAACTTCATATTGATTAATCAAGATTGTCTTGTGTGAATGTTGGACTTGTTTTTATGTCAATGTTCTGTTTTAATGTTGTTTCTATCTTTCCTTTTTAGAGGACCTGGTTCATTATTGTATGGTCTTTCTGTTTGTTTCTGGGGTTTTCTTTAAAGTAGCATTGATAACTTCTTTAAAAAATAAAATTTAAAAAGTTTAAAGTTGTGTGTGAATGTTGGACTTGTTTTTATGTCAATGTTCTGTTCTAATGTTGTTTCTATATTTCATGCTTTTATCTTTTATTCTGTATTATTTTATTGTAAGGTGACCTTGAGTGACTTGAAAGGCACCTCCAAATGAAATGCATTATTATTATTATGATGATGATGATGATTATTATTATGCCATTTTCTTTGCTCTTAACTATACTTCTGTTGTGCTTTTGTTTTGGAACCTGACAGAAGTGCATCATTTCGTTGGGGGGGACGTTTGTTTCTCAGAGTCTGGACTCGCCATACCACCAGAGGCCGTTACCGGATGAGGTGGAATGCATTAAGCTGCCTTGACCTTCATATCGCCTTATGTTTTTGATATATATATATATATATATATATATATACCAATCAGACTGAAAAAATCCCTTTGCATTGTGAAGTGGTTTGGAGATCCCTTTAGTCTGAGACTTGGATGAAAGGGAAAAGACAGGAGGAAGGAACCTGGGCAACAACAAACAGATGTGTTCTCAGGACCTAGACTATGAACATCCTCTATTTCCTCCTCAGCAGTGCACACGGGACACTCTTCAATTTCATCCCGAATTCCAGAAAGAAACATGCGGGCATCTCGGGAACACGTGATTGTTATTTGTGTTACAACGTATAGGGCAGTGATTGACACCGACAGGATAAAGTACATTAAATATTTAAAAAACACCAATCTTTTCAATGTGGATGTCACAAAAATACTTGTTCAATCATAAAACAAATTGCATAAAATATTTTTTTATTTATTTATATATATATATATATATAATTTTTTCTATTTTTTTAATTTTCTTTTCTAACATCATAAAGTCAGAGTATTGTGAAAAAAGAAAGAAAGAAGAAATAAATAAATAATAATAATAATAAAAAAGAAAGAAAAATGCATGTGTACAAGTGTATGAGTGCATGTGTGTGCGTGTGTGTGTGTTACAAAAATAAATATATATATTTTTATTTTGTATTTAAAGAAACAAAAGAGATTTCTGTCGGAGATGTGTTTTTCTTGGTATTTTTCTGACCGTTCCAGGTATTTCAGTGGTCAGGAAGGCCCAATGATTTACATGGAGAGATGCAGGCGCCTACCTCCTGTTCACAAACAAGTAATACATACTGATTATCAAATTGTTTATCCCTTTTGTTGTGCTTATGTCTGTGCTTGTGTGTGTGTCCCTGTGTTGACTTTTGAGTTGTTGCATGCTCCATAGGATTTTCATTTTCAGATACCTCTACTGTCATATCAGCGTGTTTTGTTGTGTGTGTATTTGGACCAGACAGTTGAAATAAATCAAAGCAATACATTGCCCAATAAATATTAATAATATGTTTAACAGGATGTGTGTGTGTGCGTGTGCGTGTGTGTGTGTACGTGTGTGTAAGTGTGTGTGTGTGTGTGTGCGTGTGTGTGTGTGTGCATGTGCATGTGTATTTTAGGTTTTTCATAGTATGTGTATTGAATATGTTGATGTACCTGTTTGTAGTAATGACTCCAGCTTCACAGTAAAAACTGCTGTTGTTATCACACACACACACACACACACACACACGCATACACACACACACACGCATACACACACACACACACACACACACAGATGGCCGGCACATGGTACTATCACTTCCCTCAGGTGTTTCCTACTATGTCAGACCAAACAGGCCATTAGTGGTACCAGTCTGAACCAAACACTCTATACGACTGTGTGGCAGAGATTTTATTGCTCTGTAAAATATATGGGGAAAAGGTTGTAAGAACTTACAATTCACATCCTATACATACTTAATTTTGTATATCAGTATATCAGTAATAAAAGGGAGAAGATTTCTGATGTTTCCCACATATTTATCAGCTTATTGTTTCATGCGATGCTGAAATATAGCCAGGTGCAAATGCTTTGATGAGACTCTGGCATGAGCACGCTGGCCCAGAGGATATGATGGAGACTTTACAGATATACCCACTTCCAGACCCTATGTGGTATGTGAAATGCTATATTGGGATTTAGCATGAACGCATTCTGTTTAGGTAAGAAGGGGTCTTCTTTTTTTAATTTAAAGCCTTCGTGGGATGATTCATACTAGCGATGGCTGGTTATTAGAGTCAGAGAGAACTGGGCATACAGATATGTTATTATTAATGATTAAAAAATATAGCAGTCTGGTTTTCCATGTCTGCATTTTGATGAAGATGGTACTTTGTGGAAGACGGGTTGATAAGATTAGGAACATCTTTCTGAGAAGATCGCGAAACACGAGTATGGGAGTCATCCGGGGAATGCAGTGAAACCTCCTTTGAGCAGCAGAACCAACAAATGGAGGAAAAAAGGTATTAAACTGTGGAAAATGTGAAACAATTCCAAAGTATTACCTATAATAATTCCAATGGTATGCATGAAGCATCAAAACTTGCACTATTTGGGACAGCCGTAGGTTTCTGATGATGTAATAGTGCAATCTTAATCCTCTGTTGGCCTTATTAACAAGGCCGGGACCCCCACCTGACGTGGTCACTCACACCTCAAGCCTGTGTTATGTTAACACACTACATTGCACATGCACCTTTGCACTCCTGTCCTGTTTTTGTTTGTATAGTAGTACTTATTGTGATTTGTATGGTAGTACTTATTGTGACTGTGCAGTACCTTTTGTGTTTTTTATGTTTACTATGTTCTATATGTTCTGTATGTTCTGTATGCACCTTATACACCAAAACAAATTCCAGGTAGGTGTAAACATACTTGGACCTGGCCTCTCTGTCGTGGTTGGTGCCCCACCATTTTCTTACGTATAAAACCCCACTGGGCAGCACCACTGACCCAGATCAACTCCAGAAAACACCTTTAGATCATTTAAATCCATATCTTGTATTAACATAGAATCAGAAGCTCTCTCTCTTCTGCTATGGAGGACTCAAAATGACTTAAGTATAAATAAATAAATGCATGAATAAATATAGGAATAAATAAATAAATAAATGCTTAAATAAATGTATAAATAAATGTATAAATGCTTAAATAAATGTATAAATAAATACATGAATAAATAAATGTTTAGATAAATGTATAAATAAATAAATACAGGAATGAATAAATATAAGTTATAAATAAACAAGACATCATTAAATAAATATATAGACAGAGGTTCGGACCGCCCCAGCTCATTTGAATATACGGACATGTAAATGTCAAACATAAATAAATGAAGAAATACGTGTGAACATATAAATAGAGAAATAAATAAATGAAGAAATACAGAAATGTAGAAATATATTTATTTAATGATGTCCTGTTGATTTATAACTTACATTTATTCATTCCTGTATTTATTTATACATTTATTTAAGCATTTATAAATTTATTTATACATGTATTTAAGCATTTATTTTTTTATTCCTATATTTATTCATGCATTTATTTATTTATTTATACTTAAGTCATTTTGAGTCCTCCATATTCTGCTGCTTTCCGAAGAGCGCTGAAGCTTCCTTCGCAGGCCGTGGGTGAACCTCGCTGAGCAGTGCAGCATCCTGAGCTACGACGGAGGGAAGAGGCTCGACGTGCAGCTTTACCAGCTATAGTCAGAAACACCAACTCTTCCAGAACAGATCGGCCCTTTGTGCGATTCTCCTGAAATTCCCATTTCCATGCAGTTTCCATACGAACTCCTGGCATAGAAGAACAGAGCTTATTTGATTTGACATACACACCGGGGGACGTCGGCCCCGTCCTGGTCTGTGGACACTGAGGTATGCTTGGAAATAAAATGAGGCCTCTAAATAGTCGTGCAAAATACTGCTTTGCGCTGCGTAATGACGGAGCGGCTCTCCTTCTGGAAGCATGACATCGTCATTAGAGCTCAGCTGAGTGGCCGGAGCCATGGCTGCGGTCTTGTTCCCCCACTTCGCTCTTCAATGCTGCTTCATTCTCCTAACTCGATTCTCATTTCAATGCACATCATCTCTGGACAAAGTTTATTTATTTAAAAAGGAAAATGAATCTGAAGGCTAAATGGAATGAAAGTAATTATCTCAATCAGCTGAGCTGAGAACAGTGTGTTTACAGTTTACAGTGTGGTGTGTGTGTGTCCAGTTTAATTGTGCCCTGGTATGGATTGATTACATCCCAGGCCCTCTCAAAATGAGAAGTTTTAGTGACAAACAATAATTAACCCTAAAAAGGACATAACGGGATCCGCATTCATCAAAAAAAAAAAGGACTTTATTGTATCGGTACCAAAGCATTTCCCCTCAAACACACTATGGACCGAGATGCCATCCAAGGAGTCATATACAAGGGACACTGCACTAGGCAAGAGCTGCAGAACAATGCAAAGACAGGTTGGTAATATGGTGCTGTACATAACAGAGCATTGTCACTTTTTAACACGTAGAAAGGTCAAATGATCAAGTTTGATTGCTGAAGACGTATCACAGTAACTTTCAGCTTGTTTAAGATTCGCTGGTTAGAACTTTAACGCAACAAAGTCAGTGTAGAATCACGTAAAAATACTTTCTAATGCTGTGGGACATGTGTCAGCTCTAAACAACAGAGTTGACGTATAGTCTATGTGTGCAGCGGCGCTTAACTTACTATACTTAAAATGTGCAATATATTTCCATGTTAACTTTTAGGACCTTTAAACAATGTATCTCCCCATTTTTGGACAATTACCCTGAATTCAAATGTTAACAGTGAAAGTGAAAGGTTCTGGACTAACAACGTACACATAGATCGCTTGTGCAGAACATCTAAATATCTAAATATCTCCCTTATATATATGTAAAAACATATAAAACTACATCAGGTATGAAGCATACAATACTGTTTAAACTGGAGCGCTATAAACTCTGAGATCCAAATGTTCATCTCCTAAAAGAATTAATGTAATTCTGTGTTTCTGAAGTTGTGTTTCTCCCCTCTAGACGTGCACACCCTTCTTCTGTATAATATAATACAATTACATGATAATGTCAAGAGTGGGGTGCTTATTCACAACTAACATGGGGGGTAACCCATTTATTTACAGAGTGCGTCTCCCTCTACACGATCAGTGGATGGTTTTGGTCGTGTCGTTGGTTTTGTCGTTGTCGGCCACGTTGGTGAGCGGGACGCTCTCCTCCTCCACGCTCTTCTGGTCGCGCACTTCTCCCTCCACGTGGAAGCCGACCATCATCTGGTAGATGATCACGCCGACGATGGAGCCGAGGAACGGGGCGAACACCGGCACCAGGAACCAGCCGTTTCTCACCCTGCGGAGGGCGAATAAATACGTCTTGACTCTGTCTCGAAGGATACCGAGTCCCCACATCGGGATGAACGAAAAAACGAGAAAACGCTTTTAAAAATCTCTGCGCTTACGTGAAAACTTCGGTGCCCCACCCGGCGACGGCGGTGAAAAGACGCGGTCCGAGGTCTCTGGCGGGATTGACGGCGTAGCCGGAGTTGAAGCCCATGGACAAGCCGATGACCAGAACCACGAAGCCCACGGTGAAGGCCTCCAGCCCCTGGGGGATGGGGTTGTTGTGTGGATCCACGATAGCCAGAATGCACACGATCAGCGCCGCCGTGCCGATGATCTGCGTCGGAGAGAGAAGGAGATGGAGAGGATAACCGTGAGTTGGACGCCTGAGTCGTATCGCCTGTAGCGTCGGTATGACTGTTTTTATCTCAAAGGCGTACCTGGTCAAAGAATCCGTTGACAAGGGTGAGATGCTTTCCAGGGTAGGTGGCGAAAATGCCAGCGGTGGCATTCGGCCCAATCACATTAAAGCTCCCAGGACGGTCCCACAGGGCATCTGAAGGGAATAAAACAGCTAAATATAGCGTGAACTAGAACGGGCACTCGGTAGAGCGCATAACTTCGCATAGCACAAGATTGGGCATTGGATTGTGAACATTTAGTTGCAGGTAAAAAGAAGATTTTGACCTTTTCATGACCTTGATTTTTGACCCGACCGATCCCAAAATCTAATCAAATGTTCCCCGGATAATAACCAATCATCCCACCAAAGTTTATGCGATTTGGTTTAATACTTTTTGACTTATGCGAGTAACACGCATACAAATAGATAAATACACGGCGATCCAAATATAACCTTCTGCATTTTCAATGCGAAGGTAACTATGTTCTTGTTTCGACAGGCTTGTCTAAATAATGCGCTTAGAGTGTGGGAAGTGTAGTCCATCTGTTCATAAACGGTTGAAACTACATCATTTCTTGGCCCCACGCGTGTCATCCCTTACCGTAGTACATGCCGAAAATGATGGCAGCGCCGAAGAAACCTCCGATGGTCTGGAAGAGGAAGTACGTGGGGAACGTCCTCCAGCGCGCTCTGCCCAGCAGGCACATGGCAAAGGTCACCGCGGGATTCAGATGGCCACCTGCAGATGTACATGGGGACAGCACGTCAGTATATATATATATATATCTATTACAGACAATGAACATTAATGAAACATTGCCTCAGACTAAAAATCTATTAATACAATGTACAAAAGCCGGTGTTCTGTCATTTTTTGCTGCCTTGTAAAAATGTGCTACCCGCTGCATAAACCGATAGGTGTGTATCGATCCATGCTCCCCTATCTGATAGGATGTTATTGTACTATCAAAATATGCTTTTCTTTCAAAGTTCAATGTTTCACTTTTCACTGTTAAAGTGGTTATCTTCAACACTAAATACCCTAATAATAAACCAGTGCTTTATTATGATAATGTGAACAAACTCATGTTTACAATAATTTGTTGACACAAAAGAAATAGCAACTGCTTATCACTCATTAATCTACATGTCATTACTACATAGTATTACTACCTGCACAATATACATGCTGAATGTACTTTTAACTAGCGAAATAATCGGGATTTTGATGATGTCACTCCCCGTTATCAGACGTGCATCGACAGGGTGGCAAAACATTACGGGCGTGTCAAAAAAAACTCGGAAAATCGACTCGGCGCATGCGCAATACCACAAGGTGTCGGTTCTTGACAAGTAGCATGAAATGACAGAACACCGGTTACAAGGTGCTCCTTATTTTGTATAGCCCAATTTCACAAATTACAAATTTGTCTCGGAGTGTTTTACAATCTGTACATACAGACATCCCTGCCCCAAAACCTCCCATCGGATCAGGAAAAACTCCCAAATAACCCTATAATTAGTTTAGGACACACTGTACCTGACACCTGGCCACACACCAGGATGCCCAACATGGCAGCGAAGCCGAAGGCAAAGTTGACTGTGAGGAACATGCCATGGGAGCCGCCACTCAACACCAGCTGGGCCACGGCGCCGCAACCGAACATCTGCAGGGAGAGAGTAAATAACACGTTCACGCAACGCCTCGATAACGCTTTAAACTAAAATATATATTTATTTATTTTCGTTTTTGGACAGTATCTTAATTTACCAAGAATACATCAGCACAGGTGTAGTAATCAATATATACTATTCAGGCTTTCAAATTAAATAACATAGAACATTTTTGTGAGAGTGTACACTACCGTTCAAAAGTTTGGGGTCACTTAGAAATGTCTTTATTTTTCCAAAAAAAGCATGTTTTTTTTTAATGAAGATAACATTAAATTATGAAGAAATGCACTCTATACATTTATAACGTGGTAAATGACTATTCTAGGTTGAAACATTAGTTTTAATAAAATTAAATATCTACACGGTTGTATAGAGGCCCATCTCCAGTGTTCTAATGGCACATTGTGTTATTGCATTAGCGGAGGGGGTAACATTTTAGAAAACCCTTTTGTTATGTTAGCACAGCTGAAAACAGTTTTGCTGGTCAGAGAAGCTTTTCAACCGGCCTTCCTATATATTTAAAATAAAAATCATTATTTCTAACCTTGTCAATGTATTGACTATATTTTCTATTCATTTTGCAATTCATTGGATAAATAAAAGTGAGTTTTCTTGGAGGGGGGGGGGGGGGGGGGGGGCTCATGAACCTTTTTTACAAGCGGTTATTAAAACAATTGCTCACTTTTAAAGAAAGGAAAAGACATATTCTTCAGGGCTTTTGAATGCTTCGCGAACTCAACACCAACCGTATTGAGTATCTCAGTGTCGTATTAATAAAAGGAACACGAATACTACATTTAGTGCTTTGTCAGACCATCGCGGTCAAGCCGGGGGGGGGGGGGGGGGGGGGGGGGCTCATGAGGGATCATTATCAGTGAAACCAGCTGAACAAAACCCCATTGAATGAGCTCTGCTCTGACTTAAATGAGCTTTATTGTGTTTGTGTAATGGCACACAAGAGGAACACGTTTCACATGTACAGTAGGGTCTGCGTTGACCGTGATCGGATGAGGGAACCAAGGAAAATGTGTTCGCAGGCTCGTGACTGATCAGAGGAAGTCAAAAGCAGGAGGATTTAAAGAATGTGTCTTCGTTAAATGTAGACGCATACTGCCAAGCAGGTGCCATACTGTTTGTTCTGCATGCTGTGTGATTATGTGTGTATGTGTGTGTGTACGTCCTCTTTGTATGTGTTGGGTTAAGAAATATGTGTGGTCCATGCACAGACCGCTGCTCTGCAAAGCCCCCTGATGAGGATGCTTTTCAGAGAGACCGCAGGACTCACATGTTGAGGTTAGCTGGAGGGAACCGCATTCAGAAGGACTGGCGCCTCACTCTAAACTCTTTTCCACCCCTGATGGAACCAGACTTTACTGGAAAAGCTCTACATAAAACATCCATGACCCAACTTACTTACTCTTTCCCACTCAATGAGAGTTACGGGCTGTATGAATTTATTAACCACATTATTGTACCTGCAAAGTGTGACACTTACATTTTCTGTGTCCATTATTTCTCTACTTACTATTTATGATACTATACAATTATTATCTGTATTATTGTTGTACAAGACGGATGTGTTGGGATACGAGTAAGTTCAGAAAAAACTTTTTTTTCTTTTTTTTGTTATTGAGAATCAATTAAGAAATAAAACACCAAAGAAACCTGACCAACTTGTTTGTTTTGTTTTGAAGTGCGGGTGAATGTCTCCATGGCGATATGACAACCAGGGTTAGAGTGACATGACAATAAAACAACTTTTTCTTATTGTCAGAGTCAGTGCCAACTTGCTCACTCAGGTAGAATAATGTGGTTTTGCCTAGATTCATACAGCCCATAATATTTCTAATTGAGTGGGAAAGAGTAAGTACAAATAAGTTAAGTCATGGGGATGTTTTATGTAGAACTTTTCCATTAATGTTTCACATTCCACGAGAAGTTCTCTGAATCTGATTCTGAATTTGGGAGCAATACTTCTGAAGAGCTCATATTTACCAGTACCTGTGTGTTCACTGTGTGTACACGTTGTGTGTTGTTGTGATGTTGTAGTTCGTAAAGTGCTCCACAAACACCTCCTCAACCAACATTGTATTGGCTGATTCGGCTGGTCCATGCAGCTGCTTCCAGCTGCAGGCGCAGCCAGACTGCTCGTTAAAGTCAGCGCAGTGCCTCTACTCAGTCTACTGGAACAGAGCTGAGGGCATCAGTATGCCGGCCTGGAACCAGTCTTTAAATCACTACCTGTGTGATCTTTTCAAATCCAGGAGGAAGAGCCTCAGAAGCCCCCCATGGCTACTCAGAGCAATGAACAGTGGCTGGAGGGGGACATGAAGCGCATGTTGTGAGAGGGCAGCGAGGGGTTAACAGACAGATACAGGAGGAGAGCTACAGATACAGTCAGACAATCTCTGACTGTAGGTAACCTACATTCCCCTTTGAGCGTGAACACACACATATATATATATAAATAAATAAAAATAAAAAATATATACATATACATATATATATATATATATATAAATATATAAATTATATATTTATATAAATGTATATATTTTTATATATATACTGTATATATAAATATATATATATTATAAATATATATATATATATATTTATAAATATATATATATACTGTATATATATATATATATATATATATATAAATATATAAATTATATATTTATATAAATGTATATATTTTTATATATATACTGTATATATAAATATATATATATTATAAATATATATATATATATTTATAAATAAATATATATATACTGTATATATATATATATATATATATATATATATATATATATATATATATATATATATATATATATATATACGGATATGTACCGCTGCTGTGATTTTAGAAATGTCCCCACTGTGGGACAAATAAAGTAATATCAAATCCAAATCCAATCAAATACACCCCAACATGTTGCTAGGCTCTTGCAACACATGCCAAGAATGTCACAATCGATACAAAGAGGTGCACACACCCTCGCCCTGGCATCACCCTCCCTCCAGGCCATCGTACGCTCATCGACAATTACTAATCAGAAGGTTGCTTGGTTCATCAGATCACGAGGAGTAAAAAAAGGCAGTGACGGGGCGAGAGAGATATGTCTGTCGTCCCTGACAGAGGAGGGAGCGCTCCGTCAGTCACGTCGGCCTATTGTTCTGACTCTCCCCGTGCTGCCATCAACATGTGTCACCAATTATTCAGCCGCCACGCCTTTCTGGCACATCAGCATTCAGAACTGATGCTGATTCAATATTTATGAAATATTTCCTCAGGACAGTAGTGTAGTAGTAGTAGTAGTTTTCCACTGCACACCTGCGTGTGTGTCAATACTGTATATTTCTGCTAATGGAAGGGAATGGAATCATTTTTCTTTTACTTTAACTAGGATTATGCATCAAAACAAAATGTTCATTTGAATTGAAATTAATGTGCTTTATACGCCTCCATAACTGGCTTTTGTTAATCACAAAGAAATGAGTCACTAAACTCAGCAAAGCTGCACAGTTAATCCATACAGGAGCCCACATGTCATGCACTAAACTGTCGGTTGGACTAGTATTCAACCCTTTTTCAACCTCCTTTTAATCCAGATGCCAGGTTTCATGCCAAGACACGGGAAACTTAAAAGGCCTCTTCTATTACTGCAGCCATTGTTTAGGCACAGCCGGGCGTCTGGATCGATTTATTTCCCTCGATGAACAAAAGAAGTGTTTGTTTCGCGAGTGATGCAACAATTCATTTTCAGCTGAAACAGCATTTATGAGCTACTATTTCACCATCACATTTCCCTTTCGAGGGTTCAGTGGTAAGAGATGACGAACGTGAGAGATGTCTAAAAGTGCAGTGGGAGACAGAATTCATCTTTTCCCGTGCACACACACACACCTCACACACTGGAACGTGATCATGGGATGTCACAAGGTCCTGTCTCCGGGATCCTGGATGCCAGTTTGCAAACAAATATTGGTGTGTTAGCTTATATATTGGTTTAGTCCACAGAGCGTGGCGTCTTGACCTGGACAACCAGTTACACACCTGTTTGATGTGAACCTACACATTCACACTCTTTGTCTCATACAAACAGCGTGCATTTGCTCGCTTTAAAGTCCAGGAATGTTCTGCAAGAGACAGTTTTTTCCTCATCACTTCTCAAACACGGCGAGAAGAAAGAAAAGAAGATGGAATACAAATGCTGTCATATGGAGGGTAATTGATCCTCTTGCAGCATCAAAGGAACATTGAAGAGGGCACTTGGAGAGAAAAGTAAACTCTGTGAGAGGGGGCAGAGTTCAACTATTGTCAACACCCGATAGATTTAATAATGCATTATATTTTTATATGTTTATCGCCCTCTTCCTTCAAGAATCTCAGAGTACCACACAGATAGTAAAAACAAATTAAAAACGATTAAAACATAGTTAAAGCAACCCATAAAAAAAGAATAAAAGAAAAAGTAATAGCTGACAATAAATTAACTGAAGGTAAAAAATATGCCTTCCTGAATAAAAGTTTTTTAGGCCAGTCTTAAAAGAGTTCAGTGTCTGAGTTCATCTCACTTAACTCTCTGACCATTGTAAACTTTTCGTTTAAAGAGCTTTGAAATAAATGAAAAGGACCTATTTCAGCATGAGACGCGAGAGCTTGAGAGGGCGATCTATGTTCCATGCATGCACATACTTGAACGCTCACACACTTACCACAAGGATGAGAGTGCCAAGACACTCTGCCAGGGCCTGGCGAAGCAGCAGGTTCCGGATCTGGAAGAACCGGGACAGTCTGTCCAAATACATCTTCTGTCTGCCCATGTCTTCTTTTATTTTGAAAAAGGCTCGATGAGGCTGGAAGACGAGCGGCGACGGCGTGTAAGAGGTTCCTGAGCTGCTGTGAAGCTGGGAGGACCGGGCTCCTCTTATAGAGCCTCGGATGCTCCGGGATTGGGCCGGTGCCAAGCCTGCGCCGCCCCACCCTCTGGGCCACGCCTCCCCGGCTCTCACGAAGTGATTCAGTCTCTGGATTTTCTTTTTTTTTTTCACTGGTCAACTTTCTCTCTCTCACACACACACACACACTCTCACTCACACATTGTTATACCTGTGAGCTCCTTCATTGGCCTCATTAATACCTGCCACCCGATACTCGCCCCTCCATTAGCATAGCTTTGACGAATATAATCCAGTGATCACATTTGTTCGTCGTAAAGTTCAGCCAGAATTCAAACTCTTACAATCTGGACCTTCAAGGAAATAAAAAAAGTGCTTCCCTCAGATGTTTCTTCTTTCTCCTTGCTCAGATTTACATTTGGAAAAGGCAAATAAAGAAGTGTGATGATGTTTCTTTGCATTCGGAGAGTCGTGTGTATCTTTTCTTTAAAAGCAATTACTGCATTTACCGTACTGTGATTTTGCGGTTGTTATGGTGACGGCTGATTTACAGGGTAACTACGTGGTGCCTTATTGTCCCTCTCTTTGCAAACATCTGGAGTCAGAGCATGTCTCAGATTCCCAAAACATCTGGAGAAACAAACCGTAAAGTTAGATATGAGAAATCTTGTAAACACACACACACACAGACACACACAGACACACACACAGACCGACACGCACACTTTCCTTCCCTCGCTTCATTTTCTCTGACCTGCTCTTTTGTCCCGCCTGAAACTTCATCACCGCATATTAAAAGCCTCTTTGTTTGGTTTCAATAGAGGTGTGAGAACATTTCCAGTTCTTAAAGCTCACAGACGTGCCCCTATCAGGAGGAATCAGTGCACCGTTTCTTCCCTCAGTTTGGAGTTTCTTTTGTTCTTCTCGGGCCTATGTTATCGGGGCAGTGGTGTACACTATCGACTGCACGTCATCGGTAATACTCGTTAAATTTGTTCAAAAGTAGCCATTTGAGGATGCACCAATAGCGAGATTGATATGGGGCCAGATGCTCCTGCACTCAGAGCTACATCAATACAACCACAAGCAATATCGCCACGGCAACGGGGCATCAGCCTCCGGTCAGCCGAGCCTGAAAGGCTTCGCGGATTACCTGATGCCCCAACACGTTGAGCCATCCCAACAGGCGGCGGCCTGTTTCAGAGGGTTGGCAGCCACAGCGGTGCGTGCTTTGTCCTGGACACATGCATCCACTTGCAACTCCACCTCTCTCACAAACACACAAAAACACACACAAACACACAAAAACACAAACATACAAAAAGACATACAAACACTTTATTGTGTGTCAAGAAAGCTTTCTTTTTTTACTTATTTACATTAGTTTGTTACTCTGTTATATTATCTATTACCTATCTATCTTTATGAAAAATACATATGGAATTTAATTGAGAGAGAGAGAAAGAGATTTTTTTTTGTAGATTTTTTTAAAACACTTTATTCACATTTTTTAGCCTTTACACAGATTCCGTAAAAAAAGTTATTTAACCCAAACCCAAGCAATAAAAAAATAAACATGTTTTACCCAATAAAAAGTGGTGTAAACACCAGCTCCTCCTCCACCACAGAACACACAATACCATTAAAACACCACCGTTATTTAAAAGCTTCCAGGTCTAAAGAGAAAGAGAGAGAGAGAGAGAGAGAGAGTGTGAGTGAGAAAGAGAGAGAGATAGAGCTGAGTTCCAGTGTTTTCCTGACTGCTGATGCTTTAAGTGAAAGACCTTTCAGGTGTACCAGCGCTATTCTCCTTCAGGTTATAAGCCACTCCTTTGACTTTTGCTTAATTATATGTATTCAGTTTAATATATTATATTATATTACATAATATTTTTAATGGAATTTGCTTAAACAGTAAATTATTAACACCCATCCCCACTGCAACTAACGTTGTTCTGTTTGTATTAGGACAAACGTGTTGAACGGTCAAATGTCAGCAACAGAGTTATGGCATTAAGCATGAAGTATATTGCTCCTCTGCATTAGCAAGTACTCAAATGTATGTTGTTGTACTTCGTCTGAAAACTTTGTGAATACCTGTGAAAATATTCAAAAAAAGGTTTCAGAAAATAAAAGACCCATTCTGTGACATGTAGGCCGAGTCTGAGAATATTGAGTCACGATTACCAGCCTGAGACGTTTTGCACGTAGAACATGAGTCACCGATGTTGCACAACGGCTCCCGTGAAGCTGCCTGACAACGGCACGGTAACTGCAATTAAATCGGTTAAAGACCCAACGTGTGATCCAGGTTGACGCAAGTAAAGTGCGTCATAATAAATGTATGACAGAAACATACATTTAAGTTTCTTAATATGGCAGGCATGATGACCATTATATTTAATTTGATATATCGGTCCTGATATATTTCATTAGAGCGAAGCACGTATTGTTCTTCTCATGTTTTTTTAGTTATTATTACCTTCGCATTGAAAATGCGGAAGGTAATGTTTTCATCGCCATGTATTTATTTATTTATTTGTATGCGTGTTATTCGCATAAGTAAAAAAGTGTTAAACCGAATCGCATGAAATTTGGTGGGATGATTGGTTATTATCCGGGGACCATTTGATTAGATTTTGTGATCGATCGGGTCAAAGGTCAAGGTCATGCAAAGGAAAAAATCTTCTTTTTACTATAGCACGGCCAATTTATATCCAATTAGCATGCAACTAATGCCAAAATGTTCATAATTCAACGCCCAATCTTGTCTATGCAAAGGTATGCGCTCTACTGAGTGCCCATTCTAGTTATTATTATATTGGTATATGTTTGAGGCGCTTGGGCTACCGGTTAACTCTTACAATGTGCCACCTGAGTCAGTCATGGTAACAAACAGTCATCTGATCAGGGTGTCAAATTGGGGTGTGAGAGATTTGCTCGACTGCGCCCCCTTCTGAGCAGCTCCGGCGTTGTTTCTCCTCGCCGCATGACATTTGGTAGCTATATTCACATGATGTACAAAAAAGCCTCTTGGAGATATGCCACAACACAGGAAGTTGTTGTAATTTGGCAGTATATGGTCTAATCTGCTACAAATGTCTCATACATTCCCACCCTGAAGATACATACACGATCATTTGGCATCACAGTCGTAGGTAGTGCACTTTCCTCCTCACAGATGAATCTCATCTCTCTTGAATGTAGTCAGACATACACTACTGGTCAAAAGTTTGGGGTCACTTAGAAAAAAGAAAAGAAAAACTGTTTTTTCCAATGAAAATTACATTAAATTAATCAGAAATACTCTCTCTACATAGTTAATGTGGTAAATGACTATTCTCTGTTTTTTAAAGAAGTCTCTACAGAGGTGTGTAGAGGCCTTAGAAGACGAGCAGAGGGGTAGAACCCCCTTGCAACCCTTTTTTTATAACTTTTTATTTTGCATTTTCCACAAACAGATTATTCCTTGACATTGAAACCCTTTTTATGTGAGCGCAGCTGAAAACAGTTATGCTGGTGAGAGAAGCTCTAAAACTGGCCTTCCTTTGAGCCACAAGTTTGAAGAACAACATTAATATTTACAATGAAAATTATTATTTCTAACCTTGTCAATGTCTTGACTATATTTTGTATTAATCTTGTATTCATTTAATAAATAAAAGTGTGAGTTTTCATGGAAAACACAACATTTTCTCACAAACGAATAAAGGATCCCATCTTCTCCAAATGCCACATGTTTGAGGATGCTCCAGGCTGGAAGACGTCTACAGGCCAATGTTGAATCAGTCAAAGCCACCGTCTGGGAGCAGAATGTCTCGTCTCTATAGCTTGGCATGCTGCTCAAGTACATCAAAGACTCAAGTACATCAACTCCTCATCGAGTGACAAGAAGTTCATGTCAGCCCATGAGGCTCTTGACTTACCGTGGAACGCGTTCTTTGTTACTGAGTAGCTAAAATAGCTCAAAGACGCACACAGTAACGTCCAAAGTGTTCCCCGATGTGGTCGTGGGGCTTGGAAGTTGCCAAACGGGTCGTTAGCGCCCACTGCGACATTTAGAGGACTGCAAATTACCTAAATGTACCAAACAAGTAGAATGTTGGTTTTCTCTTGTGTCTCTAAACCCAACTGGAAGTCAGATATTTTGAATTCAGTTGGAATTTCTTGTGTATTTGTACTTTAACAAACACATTCAGACAGTAGGCTACAATCTTTAGACTTTTATGATTTAAAGTTATCGACAGCTGCACGCTTGATGGAATGGCCTGACTGGCCATGTTATGTGATTCCCCATCAAATGACAAGTTGATGTAACTCCACGGGACTCAAATCGATCCCAAACTGGTGCTCAGAGTATCAGGATGTCAACAAGCCCGTTTTCACAGTCATGGCGCCATCTGCTGGCAACAGGAAGTCAGTGTTGTGTAACAAGCAGCCTCCACTTGAGGCCACCTTTACCCGATGTACTCTAACAATTGTGTTACTCTATATCAAGTGTAGTGTGCATGTTCTCTAGTGAATACCGAAAGTGGTGGAATATTTGCAATCGATAACTTTCACAACCACGTGCCACCAGGACCCCCGACTACTTTGCTTTCGTCTTTTTAGTTGACGTCTTTAGACTTCCAGTAGGAATCCCATGGAGACGTCCAGAGGAGCTGCGTTGAGACCACGTGAAAGTAAAGTGGACAAGGAAAATAATGGTGGTACCCACAAACATCGAGGGGAAGCTATAAGAACCCACAGTCAGTCCATTTTCTGCAATAACAAGTCCTCACCGTTCACCGTTGCTGTGGGAGACACTGCTTTTTCCTTAGATGATGGCTGTGATCACTGTTTTTTCTATAGATCATGGCTGTGATCACTGGTTTTTCTATAGATCATGGCTGTGATCACTGTTTTTTCTTTACATAATGGGCGTGATCACTGGTTTTGTTTCTCACGTTTGTGGTCGATGGCCTTTTGTCTTCCTTTTTTTCCCAGGAGTGGCGGTGTGTCAGGGGCAGACCGGTGACATTAGCAACAACTTCACAATGAAATATAAAAAAAACAGTCCTAGATGTAGTGCAGGAAACTCCCCCCCCCCCCCGCTCCTTTTAAATATTACGGCAAAGTTTTCAATTTCATTTTTAAATAAGTTATTTCTTTATATGACTTAAAGGTGAACAGTTTTCAAACGAACATCAAAGCCAATGGGATCAGCCGAAATTGTGTAAAAGAGAAACAGTCATTTCAGGAAATCTGACTAATAAACAAGTTCTTGGCAACAGATTCCAGCGTCATAGCGGAGCAAGGTATGACAAAGTGTTTGGTTAGCGACCTGCACAATGACACAATGTGATTAGTAACACTGTGTCAGGAGTTTCTTCACTTTCTCAATAATTCTACTGGACCGCAATTAAAACACGCTTCTGTCAACAGCTGCAGTCAAGACGAATGCGTCAGCTCAGGAGGAGGCGTCTGCCGAGTCGCTCACGCCTGTTTTTACGACGCCGTGACGAACTCTGGAGGCCGACGCTGTAACATCAAATGGATCTCACCTTTTTCTACATTTATTAATTTGATGCCGTAGACTCCAATAAAAGCAGCAAGACCCTCTTGTATTTTGATTTGTCCAAACCATTTGCACGTCATTTTGCTATTGTGAACATGTTTGTGACGAGCATCCCTCGACTCTTTTTAAGTGCATTGTGTACCGGCCAATCGGCTCAGATCTTACTGCCCTGCCAGTGAGTGAGTTCCCAGAGCTGTATTTTGGACAGGGGAGGAATACTGCTTGTGACTTATACAAATATTCAGTTTGCTACAATAAAAAAACAAGCGGCAGCAAATCTTCACATTTGAGAAGCGGAGTTTTGTTTGTATATTATTTTTTAACCTATTATTATACTGGTTACAGATTCATTTTCTAATTAATCAGTTCAGCTCTCCTGTCATAGAAAGACTGAATTTGGAATTTAAAGATGATCATTTGTAAATAAACATTAAAAGTCCAGTCCGAGCCATGCAATAAAAACTCTACCAAGTCCTTTTCTCAATTTCATCTACTGATGAAAATAATCTATACATCTATAAAAAAAAAATCCAATCAAAAGTACATATGCATTTATTAAACAAGCTGCAGCTTCGCCAAGACAAACATGTGACATGTGGCTTATCTTAAAATCGCATTATTAACTGATAATATTGTTAACACAAATGTCTCTGAAGATCCATTCATTTCCCCATCGTTCCGTTTCACGGTGAAAACGACACGTCTAAAACGACCACTTCTCAGTCCTGGCTTCCACTGACTTGATCAAGCCCTTTCCCAAAACCCGGAAGTCCTCCAGGATTGCTTCGACGTTGGGAATGGTGTTCGCTTCCTCCCCGGTCACCTCCACTCTCCGAGCGGACATGTGCGATGTCTGTCATGAGGGGAACAGAAAACATGAGGTCAGAGTGATGAAATGAGAAGGATGGAAGTGAAGGAGACGCGTGACACAACAAAGGACGCTGTCGGCTGTGCAGAAGGCGTCTGTCCTACACATGTGATTTTAGATGGAGGGCGTAACTTCGGCCTTACCTTGAAGGGCACCGGGAGGAAGGCCTTTGGCTTCCATAGAACGGCGATCACGGTTCCGCCATGAGGGTCACAGAAGAAGAGGGCCAGCTCTCCGAAAGCATCCTGAAAATGAAGTGGATTAATTGATGCTCCTGCTCAAAACGTCGTGCACGTTTTCTAGATGCAGAGAATAAAGTCATAATATTCGGGAGGAAATGTGGGATATTATGGACAAATTCCAACGACCCTATAAAAACTGAAACACGGAGGAACGGGCCAGACTTTATCAGGGTTCTTACACATGTTGACCGATGGATTTCCAGGACTTTAAACCAAATTTCTATGAGCAAAATGAAATATCAGTATAAACATGAACAATTTAGAAAATGTTGCCTATTGATTGCGTACGCCGGCTTATATTTTGAGCGTCTTTAAAAAAACATATTAGTTATTTCAAAATCTGTGTAAATGAAGATGTGATTATAACACATTTCCATGACTTTTCCAAAACTTTTATGATTTAAATTTTTTCCATGACTTTTCCAGGCCTGGAAATGACCATTTTAAAATTCCATGACTTTTCCAGGTTTTCAATGACCGTACGACAGCTGAATGACAGCTCTGGAGCGCAGTGCCCCGAGGAAATCATCCTCATTTATAGATATTAAAGAAAACCTCTAAAAACATTAGAGGAAAACACAATATTGTCCAACACTGTGTATCTTATCATTATCATTATTATGCTCATTCGCTCAAATATTGTCTGGGACCATTTTGTCCTCCAAAAAATAATAGCACGTAAGACATGTCCCAACTGTGCATGAGCGAACCTACACCCTGCAGTTATTTCCAGAAAAACCTGCTTTGTGGACAATGCAATCCCAAATTTTCAATATTCTCAGGACGCTGCTGGACGTCAGACAGAAAACGCTTCGGGCCGAGCCGCCACGCTGCAACCTGCATTATGCAAATCCTGCTGCACCGCTTTCCTCAAATCCTGTGTCAACAAGACGTGACTGACATCACACCTGCCCATGAACCTGAAGTGTGAGACTCACTCGCAGCTCTGCCAGGTAGAGGGTCACGGGGTTGTAGTCGATGACGGGCAGGGCCCCCCCGGACGGCGCCACGTTGCCCGCCAAGAGGCCCCTGCTGAAGGTGACCGCGGGAGGGTCCACTGCCTGAGAGAGCAGGGGAACCTGCTTTGGGTTCAGGTGAATCAGCACGTCGTAGGCGTCCAGAGGAGCGCGCATGACCACCTGCACAAACAGACAGGGCATCAGAAAGCTGAAATAATGAATAATAATTCATTCAGACGATAGAACTCGAGTGTGTCAGGGTTCTTACACATTTTGACCAATGGATTTCCATGACTTTTTCATGACTTTAAACCAAATTTCCATGACCAAACTGAAATCTCGGTAAAACATGAACAATTTGAAAATGTTGTGTATTAGGCTTATATTTTGAGCGTCTTTCTTTAAAAAACATATTAATTATTTCAAAATCTGTGTAAATGAACATGTGATTATAACAAATGTCCATGACTTTTCCAAAACTTTTATGATTTAAGTTTTTTCCATGACTTTTCCAGGCCTGGAAATTACCATTTTAAAATTCCATGACTTTTCCAGGTTTTCCATGACCCTAAGAACCCTGCGTGTGCTTTGTGCTCACCCTGACGTCTTGGATTTGGTCTCCGTCCATCAGCTGCTGCTCCAGTAACTTAAGACTCTCTGCAGCCACCATCACCACACGCTGCAGCATCTGAAGACACACACCCAAAGCACGACATTTAATGTCATATAGTATAATATGAAGACCCCTATTGTAGTTGCACAATCTTTCAATTAGCACTAGAATTACCAATCACCAACTTTCCAGAACACATTAAATATGACCAACAATTGCAAACACAAAACTTGAATTTATACCCCTTAAAATAAAACGCATCGTCATGCCAGCAGAGATCTAAGGTCACGTAGGTATTGTGTTGATCGCATTGTGTACATTTAGAGTTACGAGACTCACTCGATCACAGAGTGGTCGTTCAGAGACATCGAGACAACCACCAACGAGTCACTGAGCCAGCATCCGTCACTCGCCTCAGGTATTTGTTGTGAAACAACATTTAGGTCGATGTGAATTCAAGAAGAGACTTGAATACGGAAACCTGAGCGACCAGATACGGTAAAATCATCCTGAACGTTGCTATTGGGCAACAACGGCGTCGCCGTCGGGACGCCACGCGGTTCCTGTTCTGTGCCACCGTTATGCAGGAGGATCATGGGAGAGGCTCGGAGTTTGTGCTCGTCGGGGGGGTGAGGTGAGGGAGTGCAGTAGAGCGGATGTGGGTCACCATGGGCGTGCCACGGGACTTTTTCACAGCCACGGTCACATCCAACCAGAGGAACACTAAACTAAATTATTTATTTATTTATTTCAATTGGAGGACAGCAATGAAAAGGAGGTGTCGCTTTTGGAAATTCTTCAGAATGTTGTTTATTATTTCAAATTCTGACTTTATTCTAATAACTACGAAAGTAATACGTTACACGTTTCATTTCCAGATCAACGATTTACATGACATATTGGAAAGACTTCAGAACAATTAATGTCCAGTTATGCAACAACTCTATTTGTAATAATCTCAATTCATGGCATCAATCTCGTGAATAGGTTAGAGAGATAGGATTACATATCCTCATTAACCAATATCATACTTTACTGTTTAATTGGTGTAATATCTTTTGTGTGATCCAGGGGACCAGGGAGCAGCAAGGGAAGGTTCCGGAATAGGAAAGGTTCCGGAATAGAAACAATTCTGGAATAGGAAAGGTTCCGGAATAGAAACGGTTCTGGAATATGAAAGGTTCCAGAATAGAAAAGGTTCCAGAATATGAAAGGTTCCGGAATAGGAAAGGTTCCGGAATAGAAAAGGTTCCAGAATAGGAAAGGTTCCAGAATAGAAAAGGTTCCAGAATAGAAAAGGTTCCAGAATAGGAAAGGTTCCAGAAGAGGAAAGGTTCCAGAAGAGGAAAGGTTCCGGAATAGGAAAGGTTCCGGAATAGAAAAGGTTCCAGAATAGGAAAGGTTCCGGAAGAAACGATGCGACTGCTCTCTGCCGAGATCATGCACGTCTTTTATACACCGTTGTTTCTGAGTCTCACAAATGATAAACAAAGAATCCATTCTTTAAAACGTGTAGTTGTGCGAGTCGTGTACTTGTGTGTGCGTCAGCTGACCTGTACACTCGGGGCTCGCTTGGTCCAGAGGGATTGTTTCTTGTCTTTAGGCGTAGCGAGAAACAAGACGGGCAGCGACTCCCGGGAGGCCATGAAG
The DNA here is from genome assembly GCA_036178185.1 of Liparis tanakae. Taxonomy (NCBI): domain Eukaryota; kingdom Metazoa; phylum Chordata; class Actinopteri; order Perciformes; family Liparidae; genus Liparis; species Liparis tanakae. Next base: position 24,181,579 of record CM070094.1, on the reverse strand, counting down.
TCGTTCTTGATCTCCGTGTAGTCGGTGGCTGCGTGTGACAGAGAGGGGAACAACCATCAAACGTGGAGTTGAAACAGGGAACCATATGAGAAGGAAGTTAAAGCGTGTTGGGTGTGTGTGTATGAAATGTATTTATGTGATCCAGGGGGAAAGAGGGTGTGTGTGAGTGTGCTTACCTGCCAGCTGGCTGTTGAGGTTGACTACCAGCGGGTTGTTCCTCCAGTCAAAGGAGGAGAGCAGATGAAGGAAACGAAGCAAGCCCACCTGAGGAGACCTGACGAAGACAGAAATGACATTTAACGTAAGATGCTAAATATTTTGTGCATAGATGAGTCTGATGAGGTGGACAGATTCTTAAAAGTAGACGCGGTAGTTACCCCGGAGGAGTAAAGGGTGCAGGCTGCAGGAAAAGTGAGGCCACCAGCAGGTCTGCCGTGTCCTCTGTGATGTCCTCGCTGAAGAGCTGAGCCCCCAGCCAGCGCTTGGCCAGGCGACACACTTCCCCGAAACATTGGTGCTGCTGCTGGAGTCTAGAAACGGGATGAAATGCATGCGGTGAGGAAACCGTGCATGCAGGGCAAGCAAAACAATGAAGAAACGGGAAAGAAAAGACAAAAATGCTGCGACAAATGTTGAAGAAAGTAGGACGATATGACCAAAAACTAGTGTCTTTACATTTTATAACAACAAAAGAAGGACAGAGGGAACCCTACAACACAGGTGCTTTAGGTTTGTTTTACCCATGCAATGTGCTGGTAAGTAGAGGCTTGTGAGTGGTGGCCATCTCCAGAGCCTGAGCCTCCTCGTTGTCCCTCACGATCAGCAGCCCCTCGGCGTTCAAGCTCTCCCTCAGCACCTGAGGCTCGCGATGGTAGGCCACCTGGATGCGGAAAACCAAGCCATCCTGGATGCAAAGGAAAATGGAATTAAAACAGAATAATATAAAAAGGATACTGTAAACTGAGACGGAAAAGAACACTGCCAACAATTTGCCGAATATGACGATAATTAGGAAAAACAAAACAGTCAAGTGTAAAGTAACTTAATGTACCTTCCAGACGTCTAGGTGAGTGGGGCAGGGCATGCATGTATATTGATGATGCTTCTTGAGTAACTCTGCCAGGCAGATGTGGAAGGCAGTTCGGATGTGGCGGATGGCGAGGCGATCGTGAGGCCACTTTCCACTTCCTTCCATGTGGCAAATCACTGAAACGCAGGGTCCCCAGAGATAGCAGTTTGAATAACTAAATCATCTTGTCGTTATACATGAGTTGTAACTCAGACATTTAGCAACCTTAAAATCACTAGGTACATTACAGAAATCTAAGGATGTTATGCTTCAGAGATAATGTAAATTATTCAAACATTTTACGTTGGCGGGCAGTGCAGAAATAAACAGGCGTCAACATCATCTTAACACGTTGCTGGTGGTTAGTGTCTACCTGTGATAGGGGTGATATAAGCAGGGCACGGTTTGCCTTCCATTGGCACCAATGATCTGGAAATCTTGTCTCTATCAAAAAAGGAATAGTCCACCTTCAGTGGCACAGGGGGAAAGACCTGCACGGCACGGATGGAACGTTAGAACTGCCAATACGTAAAAAGCACATGACACATTGCAGTGATGTTTAAAATGATGCAACTTTAATTACATTTTACCAATACTGCTACTACTTATCAGCGCAATAATGAGAGCAGATACCCGTTAAGAACAAGATTATTTACCTGTGTGTATCTGAGTGCAGGGTGGGCTCCTTGCACTGCTGTGATGGAGAGAGGCAGACCTTCTAGCCTCCACAGTTTTCTACTCAGGTCATCATAGGACTGAACCACAAGCAAACTCGCCTCATCTCCAGTACTAGGCACCTGAAGAGTACACCACACATCAAGCATATGCTACACATAATCATAGACCGTTTGTATTATTTGTATATAATATTAATAGTAATAATAATAACAACAACAATACAGGCCATAAAGTACAGAATATAAATAACATATGACATTAATTAAATCCCAACAGGGAACACAAATAAAGATGTTGGGTTTCCATAGAAGAATATTTACAACACATTAAACAATGTTTATTTTATTTTCAAATTAACCGCATTGACTTTATTTAAGATTTGATATTTAGAATAAATCCCCAAAACAATCGCGACGATTTGACATTACCTCACTTCCCGTTTTGATGACGTCATCCACCATCGCCCCCACATATCGCACACAGGACTCGGGGATGTCTGCATGCCTGGTGGATAATAAACACATCGTTTTCCTTTATAAAGACGAGGCTTCAACACACTACACACTTCACCTCAATACTTTTCAGTCATTGCATATACCGACGTGAACCCGGTATCAAATTGGCCTTTTTTTTTTTTACTCAACATACCGTTATGTTTCGCGACGACGGTCGGCGCTAGCATTAGCTAGCGTGCTAACGTAATTATTGCAATATACATGCAAAACTCGTATATATACGCGCACAATTCAGCCAATAATGAAGCGCACGGGCCGCAGACGGAGCTCCGTGTGGGACTGTTTTGAACAAGTGGGCAACTTCGTCCGCTGCATGAAGTGTGACGCCCGGCTGAAGTACTGCGGCGGAGCCACCAGCACCATGATGAGCCACGTGAGCCGGTACCACCCGCCGTCGGACGAGGACGAGAAGCCGGTGATCTGCACCGTGCAGGGCAACGAAGAGGAGGCGGAGGAGGAAGAGGAGGAGAGCGCCGCGCGGGTCGCCCTCATGTCCCCCAATGCAAGCGCGACGACGACCGCGGACTGCGGGGAGAGGAAGCGCCTGAAGAGGAGCTCCGTGTGGGACATCTTCATCAGGGTGGACGACGAGGTGCACTGCACGATGTGCGACACGAAGCTCAAGTACAGGAGCAGCACCACCAGCATGATGTACCACATCAAGAACAAGCACCCGGACACGGTGCCCGCCGACGGCGGCGGCGGCGGCGTGGGGGCCACGCACGCAGAGGTCACCGAACTCATCTCCAGGATGATCGAGAAGGACATGCTGCCCGTCGACGTGGTCGGCGGCGACGGTTTTCGGGAGCTGCTCGCGCACACCGTGCACAATTATAAAATGCCGTCGGCCGCCGCCATCACGCGCCTCATCGAGAGCCACTTCCGAGAGAAGGTGGAGGAGCTGGCGGCGCAGCTGGGCAAAGTGGAGAAAGTGGCGCTCACCGCCGACGTGTGGACGGCGCTCCCGTCCCAGAGGTACATGACGGTGTTCTGCTCCTTCATAACGGAGGACTGGCGGGGGCGGTCCGCCGTGCTGCAGACGCACAAGCTGCCGGCGGCGGACGGCGTCGCGGAGAGGCTCCTGAGCACGGCGCAGGCCTGGGGCATCGCCGGGAAAGTGACGGCGTGCGTCCACAACGCGCGGGACGTCTCGCTCGCCCGCGGCGCCTGGGACCACGCCGCTTGCTTCGCCACGACGCTGCAGCGGGCGGTCAGCGACGGGCTGAGCGAGGATCTCGTCCGCGTCGTGGTCGCCGCGGGGAAACTGGTGGAGCACTTCAACCGCAGCCCGCTGGCGAGCGACGCCTTGGAGCAGAAGCGGGTTCAGATGTGCCTGCCGCAGCGCACGCTCATCGAGTCGTGCGCGGCGAGGTGGGACACCATCTGCGATATGTTCGAGCGGTTGCTAGAGCAACGGTGGGCGATCAAAGCGGTGCTCTCTGATCGCACGATCACCAACAGGCAGGAGGCCCAAGCCCTCGAGATTGAAGACGATTGCTGGCAAATCATTGAGAATTTCACGCCCGTGCTGGCGACGCTGAAGTGGGCGACGACCATCATATCTGCAGAAACAGAAGTGTCCATTTCGAACATTTACCCGATCACATTCAGCCTCATCCAGACACACCTTGGGCCCAAAGAGAACGACGTTGAACAAGTCTCCGAGTTCAAGCTGAAAGTTCAGGATTCACTCAGAAATCACATGGAGGTAGGCATACACCTTAATGTGTGCTTTCACTGATGCTGCTATTAATACAAGTGAAGGGCGACTATGGGTCAGTGGGTAGCAGGTCTGTCTTTCAATCACAGGGTTGGAGGTTCAATCCCCGCCCTAGTCGATGTGTCCTTGAGCAAGACACTTAACCCTGAATTGCTCCCTGTAGCTGCATCTACAGTGTATGAATGTAACAGGATTGTAAGTCGCTTTGGATAAAAGCGTCAGCTAAATGACATGTAATGTAATTTAAAAGTGCCAACAAACAATATAACATGTTGATTAAGATAAACAACATCCTTTCTTTTTTTTTTTTTACAAAACTATTAACTTTATGTTCCTGTTTGCAGGTCGACTCTAACGACCTCGCCTCCAAACCGGCTCTGATTGCCTCGATGCTGGACCCCCGTCACAAACACCTCAGTTTCCTGACACCGACAGGACGACTGGCTGCGAAGGTTAAACTGCACGAACTGGTTTCTAAATTAGATGGGATGACGACGACAGTGGGCCCAAAGGACGAACCGCAGGAGATCCAGGTCACACCCGATGTTAGCCAGGTGGCGATGCCCTCGCGACTGAGAAGCGACACCAAGAACACCATGATGCTGCTCCTCGGAGACAACTACAGCTCCTCCTATGCCACGGACTCTGAAGCGCAGGTAGATTACTACTTGAGAGACATCGCACCTACGCTGGACATAAACCCTCTCGAATGGTGGAGGGCAAACGGACCGAGATTCCCCAAATTGGCCACTCTGGCGAGGCACTACCTGTGCGTCCCCGGGGTGTCGCTGCCGACGTTATTGTCCGAGGCTGGGCAAACATTCGCAACGATGCGAACGAGAATGAGCCCGGAGCATGTTGACATGATGATCTTTGTAAACAGGAATGCATAACGTGTGTGATAGAGGTTCACTCTGACTTCCAATAACAATAATAATAGAAAAAGATGTCGGGTTACTGAGAGGAGCGAGAGGCGGTAGGTGCAGGTCAGGGAGACGCCTCGATTGGACCTTACAAGAAGGAGGGTGGGGAAGATGGCAGCTACTCTTCCACTGTTGACGTGTGGCCTATGCTGACGTCAATACCATTTTTTTTATTTTATTTTAAAAAACAAAAAGCTGAGCTGCAGTTAACTATACCTAAATGTAGTTTTCAACATTAAAACACAGGGATTTGCCTCAACACCTGACTGGATGGTGGACAGTGAGTAAATAGTTAAATTATGTCAGCAATCTCTGAGTAAAAACACTGTCACTACAAATCGTTGGTGTTCAGCATGAATCAGGCATTTCAGTACCTGGTGGAGGCACCACACAGTTTAACCTTTACCTCAACACAGCTGTTACCTTATATTTAGATGTATATACACTAGTCTACAAATCAGGATAGAATGAGTAAAAAAGAAGGAAGAAAAATCTTGTTTGTTCATTTGTAACCATGGTAGCATATCAATACAGCTGGAAACTCATTACCCAAACTAACACTGTATAATATCGTGATATCTTGTCGTGTCGCAGTACGATAAGGTTAAATACATACAGCTGCAGCAGGTGTGCAATGATCTGCCTGGGCACCAGCCTCTTCTGGCATACGCTCTCTCCGTCCCACAGCACGGCCTCGGTGATCGAACTGTCCTGGAAGCGCCGCAGCTCGGAGCGAGAGCCCCACAGCTGACGGAACTCAGCCGCCTAGCAGGAGACCGCCGGCGTTATTGTTGATCCACAACACAACACATGCTCAGGAAACAAGTCAAGCAAACAAGCCAACACAAACTGTTTTACAGATTATGTACAGTCATGTATGTCACGAGAAAAGCGTTTTACAAGTGCAAAAGACAGTAATATCAAAAATGTAAGTGTAATAATTACATAAACGCAACATGTGTTAGTATTACATTTTGTATTTGTTTTCTAATCATTTGATTAAGCCTATGTGAATATTTGCATTTAAGGACCTTTCGATTCAAATACACGAGCAATTAGTTGCAAGACGTAAGTACGCAAGAGTAGAACTTTGAATACACAAATTAAATACAGTTAAGATTAAATGACTTTGCATCTTTAACCCTAATGGGAAAACCGAAACGCTACATGCATGTGATGGAAGGCGAGCGGCGAGGTCACCTTGGGGCTGTCTGCAGCGGGGCCTCGTTCCAGGACAGAGAACGCCAGCTCCGGAGTCAAGAGCAGACCGAACGCCAGAGGAGGTTGATCTTTGTGTTTTGGGGCTTCGCTCTCAACAGACCACTGGGATGAAATCAAAAGTGAACGAGTTAAACAAATTCAAAAAGGGTCTTCGGTGGTCCGAAGAACCTTTTTTTTTTTTTTGGCCTTAGGCGCTCGGGATTTGTCATAGGCGCTCGGCAAAAAGGCTCAGGCGGGCGCCAAAATTTTCTCTATGCAGGAAAAACCCTGAATTCAGTGAGCGTAAGATTGTTAATCATAGGTACGTATTTATTTCGGACTCTTTGCAAGACCATTTCAAGGTGGTTGGAGTCAAAAACAATGCTGTTATAGTTGCAGTAATAGCGCTGATTAAATGAGGGGTAACCTCTGCATGTAAAGCTTTCCTACCTCGGGGTCAGGTGAGAGGGAGTGGGTGAGGAGGTGAATCCTTGGGCCCAGCCCCCGCTGAAGCAGTGACAAAATAAAAGGGAGTGCAGTGTGGACATAGTTTCCACTGTGGTCCATCAGCTCACCGAGGAGATTCATCTTCTTACAGCTGGACTGAAGCTTCACCAGCTCACATAACCTGAGTGGGAGATGGAAAGCAGGATGACAATGGGAAGTCAAAGACAAAGTGAAAGAGATTTGTTCTGAAAGAAAAAAATAACTATTGTGATGTCAGGCTAGCGGTCCGATGTGTTTTTCTTTTTCCGGTATCCTATTTATTACCTGACATTTAGGATTCTGACAGTGATTATGTATGATAAACTTTAGAAACGCTACGTAGCCGGAATCTGTAAAGGCAAAATAAACACTTGCAAAGTGGAAAAGTACGTGTCTTGAAGAGTAGGTGTAGAACTAAGCTGCTTATGTAGAACACAACACAAGCACGGGATACAATGTTGTGTTTTCGGTGCATTAGCTGGTGAAGAGAGCCGTACTGGAATACGTGGTCGCTTGTCCTTATCATGGGTTTGGGTGTCATGAGGAGGCTGTGGAAGCCGTCCACCGTAGGGTTGTCCCAGAACTGCATCGACAGAGTCGCCTCGTGCTGCAGCTGGGAAACAATTATTGAACGATCAAAACCTGCGGCTTAATATCACCAGTGTGAAAATAATAATTTTACAGTACATTACATTATTACATTACTACATTTAGCGGATGCTTTTATCCAAAGCGACTCACAATAAATGAGTGCATTCAACCACGAGTACAAACTCAGAATAACAAGAAAGTAACGTTTCTTCAAGAAAGCCAAACTACAAAAATATCACAAGTAAGTGGCATCCAAGTTCCACTGAAATGCTAATCTGTTTTTATTCAAGGGGTCGTAAACAGTATTTACCTGTTTGTAGGTGCATGCAGTTATGTCAGCACACATGTTGAGATGTCCTGACGGGTCAACAAACACAACCTGGAAAGCACTGTGGAACTCCGCGAGAGATGGCTGCAGGAAAAAGGAAAAAAAAGGAGACATAGGGATTAAATTAGGAGGGAACTCAGAGTGTGAAGAACCTACTTGAACATATATAGACACTCACAGCTGTAGAGTCAGGGTCTCTGGCCAGGCTTATTCCATTCACTGTCAGGTCTGTGGATGCTGAGGGTTTTAATTAGAGGTGGGTGAGATGCAAGATATTCAAAAAGGTGATAAACAAATGTTTGTACAGTCAACTTCCATATATAAAATTGTGTTACAAATTACCTTTATTTTAAAATTTAAAAACTGGTTTAGTGGATTTAAAATGTTCTTACCCAGGAAGTTCAAGCTGTTTCGAAGCAGCTGATAGGCTGTCATAGAGTTACTGATTCTGTGAGTGGTCAGAAGATAAGCCAACAACATCGACGCCAGGAAGCCATTGAAACAACCAGTTCCCTAGAACACAGAGAGAGAGAGCAATACAGCGGCGAGGTGAGATAAACAGTGTCGAAAACGTAGTAAATAATAAAATGTAAAAAGAAAGTAAGCTCTGTAAGCTAAAGAACCGCTTCAAGCCTCCTACCTGGTCGAGCTCTCTTTGCCGAAGCCAGACTTTGAGCAAAGCCACTCCATCAGCAAAAGCGGAGCACTGGGAGCTGACCGCGGACAGAAACTGGAGGTGAGCCCTGGGCAGTAAATCCCCCAGAACCGAGCTATTGTAATGCGGGGTGGGGGGTTCGCCGCTCTCTGCAACAAAGAAACAATAGAAATGTTAATATTTGATAATAATTTGAAGAATAGAGGTGTATAGAAGACCAATCTTACCACATTGGGAGTTCTGCAAACCACTGTACCACTCCGTCCGGATGTTATTCCTCTGTGGGTTGAAACGGCTGGGCTTGAAGAATCCAGGAGGCGGACAGACATGGATACGCAAGGTGAAGCTGGAAGAGTCTTTACCTGAAATACGGGACGTCACAACAAATTACAATCATTACCAAAACCAGCAGATGCAAAGAAAATTAATTGCATACCTCAAATACAATGCTCTTGAAAGATGGCAGTTTTTGTACAATATGAGGGTTATTAAAAGGTAATTACCTGGAGGCGTGAGCAGCAGAATGGGTCGAAGTCTGTTGCCATGCAGACAGGAGTAACGCATGCTCCCGATGTCAGAGGAAGACGCGAAATACTGGGCCAGACCGGCCAGGTAGAGAGCCCTTTTCCTGGGATACCTCTGGTTCAAGACGTCCTTCGGGTGGAGGATATCCTAATAACACAAGGATGAGCAGACAGAAGACACACACATCTCTTAAAAACTCACGTACGTATCGTCACATTGCTCTCAAGGCTTTTAAGTGTGGCATTGAAATAAATAAAAGATGCAGGTGACTCACAGCTGGGATTGTGACAGCCAGGTCCACCGTGATGCGTGGCTTGGTGCAGGTGCCCAGAGGGTAGCTGCCAATCAGATCAACCGAAGCAGGCGGCGCCATGTGGAACTTGCCTTTCGTTGTGTTGGGCACCAGGAGAAAAGGAACCTGAACTGCACTCGTCAGCCATGACAGGTCACTCAACTGAACACAGAGATTCATTGAAAAACGTGGTTACAGGTTTATATGTGGGAATTTGTGGAAAGCATATAATTGAGGTACGCTGCCCAATCATGAAGCTGTTTCTTTATAGTGAAGTACTACACACCTCAACGTCTGAGGTAGTCGGTACGGTCTGGAGCAGCTTGGTGACGGCCTGAACGAAGGAATCTATTTGCCGTTTCCTCCGCTCACTCAGGGCGACCTCTTTCAGCAGCTCTTCCATCTATAATTGGTGATAGATTACAGATATGTACTTGTATTTGTGAAAGCGTGTGATTGTTGATATGGGACAACAAGCTGAACTTAAGGCATAACCCCATTCCGTTTCACGTCTCACCTGCATTTTGAGCAGGCTGCAGTGAAACAGGCTTTCCGTCTCCTTCAGCTGGTTGAGCTCCTCTGCGGTCGGGGGTCTGTACAGATCACTCCGGGACAGCTTCACCGGGTGGTAGACCTCGTCCTCGTCCCCTCCGGACATCTCAGGTTTGCTCCTTTTCGCTTTTACAGGAGCCTCGTTTTCCTCCTCCGACACGTGACTCTCTGAGGGAACCATCTGAAAAAATAAAACAACACCTGTGTTAGCAGTTAATTCCACTTTTAACATGTCATTTACTTAATTTACCCCTCATATATTTAGTATTAGTATTTAGTTTTTTTGTGTTGTGTTTTATATTTATTTTCATTGATGCTCTGATGTGCACCGCTGCTGTGATTTTTTAAATGCACCCACTGTGGGACAAATAAAGGAATATCACAAATCATATCATTTATTACGTGTATGATATCAAATAATCAGCACATTATATAAATCCTTGGTTAACTAAAAAAACGTTATGCTCTTGTATTTTTCGAACAATTATCTATGCATTAAAAGTATTACTGCTTGTATCTGCTGTACATTCAGTTTCTCTGAAGTAGACATTAAGTTTCACCAATGTAGTGTGAAATTGCCAAATTGTAGCAACGCATGTAAGCAACAGCCGGGTTGAGCAAACTGCCCCGTGCACTAAGCCGTAGTGAGTCGGTAAGCAGCAAAACACATAAAACATGTCGCCAGTCTTACCTCCGCTGTGTCCTCGGTAACTGTCAGCTTGTTTTTCATGTCGGATATGCCTTCAATGTGACGATAATTCCAATATTTTGTGAAGTTTTGATCAACACTTTTCCTTCATGGCTCTCTCACATGTGCAACGGGTCAGTCTAACATGCTGCCGCAGGAAGCATGTCCCTGATTGGTGGAGAAGCCGCGGGGGCGAACGGTGATTGGTTCGCTGCTTCTTGACCCGCCTTCCTGACCGGCTTTAAGAAGGTAGGTTGCACACGCAGTCTCCCGTGCGATTGGTGCTCTCTGAAGCCACTGGAAATGCTCATGAGTAAAAACACGTTTATTTATTCCTGTTCACTATAAAACAATAGCATAGTTATATTCATACCTGCAAACTCATGAGGGGTGAAAAAGGGGACAACAAACATTTAAAGAAAAAAAGGTCCTCTGAATAATTCAGTGATCGGGCCCTAATAATAGTAATAACAACTTTACATTATCATTATATATAATATGGTTAAAGTAATTCATGAACCTTTTTTTAACTTGCGTGCTCTGCTGAGCTTTGAGCCTGTTCCATAATTCTGTTCTATGATTCTGTTCCATAATTCTGTTCCATGATTCTGTTCCATAATTCTGTTCCATGATTCTGTTCCATAATTCTGTTCCATGACTCTGTTCCAGGAGCCTGCTCCTTCGATGTGTCCCATCAAAGATGTTTTATTGCGAAGATCACCACATCGCATGTTCTCCGTGTCTCACTCCAATCTCATAAACGCTGGCTGTCCAATGTACACCCCCCCCCCCCCCCCCCCCAAACAAAAACAAAAACCTCTTCGGATCTACACTATTCACGTGGATGACCTATTTGGATTTCAAAACGGCGAATTTCGCCGAAAGGTGACAAGTTTGCAGGTATGTATATTGCTCTTTTAAATGACTATACAATGCCAAATTGTTGCAGCAGCAGCTGCATATTATTATTGGTGTGCATGCAGTCTGATGATCAATTGGCCCTTTATGAAAGTTATATAGTTGAGATTTAGTTTGTTATTTAGCCTACCCTCATTGATATACATAAGGTAGACCAAATAATAGGAACTCATTTAGCATACCTACAATAATGAACGGACTATATCTACTTTATGATGGCTCATTTATTTGTAAAAGCATCTTTATAAGAATCACTCAGTCGAATATGAGTCAGTCTTGGATCCACAGGGCCTGTTGAAGTGCGTCGCAGGTATTTGCGGTTTTGATGGTGGTTCTCTCCTTTCTGAGTTGCCTTTTTGCTTCCATGGCACAGCGGAGGTCCTTTTCTTGTTGTGGTGATTGAAGGCCATCACTCTCCAGTTAGTGAGATACAGAGGTGTTTCCTCAGGTGGGATATGAGATATGTTTGCTATATGTTGTGAGGCACTTATCTATAGATTTCTATCATTATCTATTGATAGAATATCGAAGCAACGGCAACAAATACATTATTTTCAGTATAATTTGAGATATGTGCACAGTATATCTCACAGCATTCATAAATTGTTTTAAGCCTACAGAAAACACACTGACTTGTATTAGAAGGATATTTTAAGTCTGGTCTTAATACAGCCACAGTAATGCTATCACTACATTTTACTTGGACTGAAACAAAGGGGTTACCTGAGGTGGTTGATCTGTGGCAACCTGGTCAACTGACAACAAAGGCACGACAACATCACTTTGTATCGGCCTCGGCTTGGTAGACTTTGCAGGAGGGTTGCATTTATGAGTGTTGATTCCAACTTCTTGAGAATCCGAGAGAGAAACACCCTTGGCCCAAACCATCGTGTCCATTCTCAGAGACCCAGAGGACAACATCCTGTCCTTTCTCTGTCTCGAGGGGGACAATGTCTTCATCAAGACATCTGCCTCATCTGTCCTCCGAAACGTTGTTGACTGATCCTTGGAGCTGGGTAGTTGCTTCAGTGAGCTTACTGTACAATCAGTTCGCTGCTTGCTATGTCTTGCTTTTACTGTGGATAGTCCACTTGGTTTCTTGGAGTTAGGTTTTGTGTCGTTGTAATCCACAATCTCATATTGAGGAAAGACGCAGTGTCGAGGAAAGCAGGAGGGGTCAAGCTTTTGTATCGGTTGTTCGGTCTTGCGATGATACGACGATCCAGTTGTGTGGTTGTGTAGAGAATGTATAGAATTGTGTCCCTCTACATGCACATCCCTTTTCGCCGTCGAACACGATAGGCGCGGAAGTAATTTGCTTGGAACTGGCGGTAAATGAACCCACTGTTTTTTCTTTCGTTCAATTTTTGGTGCAGGGCGAGGACTAAGCGCTTCATGGCACTCGGAACTGACGGGCATACTGGGACTGGTTTCCTTTTCAGATTGCTTTGGAGAGCTTTTTGTTTGGGCCATAACATGACATCGCCGGTGGGCTCCTGGCTCTGTTTGTACCGGGACCTGACCATCGTCATCCTCCTGTTACAAACACATATACAGACACATCGATACGGATACAGATAACTTCTCGGTTGAAATTTAAAGAACTTGCAGAAGAGACACATTCAGAGTACCTGTTGTGAGGTGGCGTGAGGTCGAATGGGAGCATTTACAACGGGTACACATCCTCGAAGCCAGGCAATTGAAGTCACTGGCACAGGCTCTGAGTCTTCTACTTTATATACTTCCTTTGGCTCTCCCCCTTCATTTGGGCACAGGATTTGGCGCTCTAGAATCTGCATGAGGTAGTTCTTGGCCCAGGATGCAGAGAAAGCTGGTATCTTCAGTGAAAAGACAAGTTAAATCATGAAAGAACCACAGAAAAGATCAGTGATTATATCGGTCTCTCCCCGCGTGTCAATCAGTGACATGATGTTCGCGTTGAAGTGAAATCAAAAATCATCTTGCTTTTTCAGTTTTACCTGTCTCTCAATGTACACTTGTAAACAACCGTCCATGACTTTGGTCATCAGTTCCTCCATGATCTCCCCCACCGTCTCATCTGCATCCTCCATCAACATGTCCGTCCATTGGGCCCGAGTCAAGCGGCCGGGGACGATATCGTCTTGCGTCGGAGGTGGAGTCACTCGAACAGACGACCTGTTTCGCTTGTCAGCTTGAGACTTGGCTGCAGAGCGGGGCATCTTGGTTCAGAGGCTGGTTTTACATATTTAAAAAAGTTAGGGGAAAAAACATGGTGTCAAGTTAAAAAAAAACATTATATCAACGACTTCATCATTATAAACATAATTGGAAATAACAACAGTTTAACATGGAACAACGTGTCAGTCCCCATCAGTTTGCATGTTGTTGTTAAAATGTAATATGGTGAGCATTAGCTCTGGTGGTAGTGATCACACTTTTTCATTTCTCCGTGGGTAATTTAATATAAAGATATAATGCCCTCAATTAGTTCAGGGAACAATTTACATATGAACGCAATCATCGTAACAGTGATTCATTTCAGAATTTGAACACTAAATGACGTGAGAATTTGGACAACAATGTGTGAGAGGCACAGACTAATAAATGCGTCACTAAAATGAGTGTGAAGTCCTTAAATCCTATGTTTTTTTTCTTTACATTAGCTATAGTGACAAGTTGCACCATTGGAACTTCTGAAATGTCTTAGCTAGTTTAGACTTTAGATCATGTGTAAATAGATTGATAGAAATTACGCAGTGAAGTCACCGTAGATATAGCTATCACATTCTAGCATAACGTTATATTAATTAATTGTATTTTGACTCTAATGAAAACATATTACGTGTTTAGCTATGCTAGCCTAAGACATCGTAGCGGTTTATGTCAAGTATGTGTTGTAGATGTGAAATGTGACACGTCCCATATTTATTTGACCTAAACGAATCACATTAGGTTGTAAAACATATAAGGTTAGTTATCGTTATTTGTGTCAACTGTTAGCATTAGCTCCCGTAATGTGAAGTATGACCGTTAACATTAACATTATGGCTACATGTGCATTATTTATATTGAGGTAGGCTGACGTGTATTATACATGGTTAACATGTACACATACACACAGTAAAAGTGACTTCTAATACAATAAATCACCACTGACCGTAACAACTTTACCAGAAACTCTTCTTCTTTTTTCTCCGTGTGGTCCACGGTTGCTGAGCAACCGAGGACGCACGAGTATGACGTCATACGCAGAAGCGGCGTTGTCTCTATGGCTGCAGACGACGCGGAGGTAATCTCGTCAGCAAGAAGCGAGAACAGACAGAGCTTTATCCTCTTTAGCTGAAGCTTAACGGTCGATTGTGGGACAACTGTGGGGTAGTCTAGAGCCGGAGGATGTGAAACACACAACTAACGCCGAGCTCTGAAACGTTACTGCGGTTAGCGTTAGCTGCTAATGCTGCACCTATCGTTACTGATCGTAATTCGCTACACTTCTAATCGTATTCCACCAGATCTCGAGAGCGGTGTTACGGTTTAACAGGCGACCCTGTTAACTGGTGACTTTTCACGTATAGCTGTTTTCGTGAATGCCGCTTGGTTTCATTAAGTAAATGAAGTGTAAACCGCTCCCATATACTTAATAACATCTACTATACGAATCACACAATGTGATGTTCACGAGGACAGCTAGCGGTACGTTGTATGTTCCTATTTTCAACTGCTGTCTGTAACCAAGGCAACAGCGGTTGGTTCAAAGTCGCCAGTTAACACGGTCGCCTCTTGAACCGTAACACCGGCAACACCAGATCCATTACTGCTGTGCTGCTCAGAGAAGGTAGCGCATTATGTATCGCAAGGAGAAAAGCATCCAGATCAAGAACAGCGCCTCGGCGCTGTACAACAACCTGGGCGCGCTGCGCATCACCGCTCGGCACCTCACCTACTTCACGGTGGTCCACGCCAACGTGGTCAACATGGTGAGCGCCTCCTGGGACGGACTCAACTATTCCCACCGCCAGCTGCAGTCCAAGGAGCCCAATGTCGCCACGAGCACGTCTCTCATCATGCAGGTCAGGAAGGGATGCCCCATGTATACTTTTTGTGCATAAGAACGTTATTAATATGATATGATATGGTATTCCTTTATTTGTCCCACAGTGGGGAGATTTAAAAAATCAGAGCATTAATGAAAATCAATATAAAACATAAGACACAATACAAATCTAATAATATAATTTAGTCATATTAAATACTAAATATACAGGGGGAAAGTAAAGTAAAGTGCTGAGTAAAGTGCCGAGTTTGCCAGGATCTCCTGCGATCTACTGCAGTGTGTTGTGCAGCCTGACAGCATATATATATATATATATATATATATATATATATATATATATATATATATATATAGAGAGAGAGAGAGAGAGAGAGAGAGAGAGAGAGAGAGAGAGAGACACATATGTAATTTGTGAAATTGGGCTATACAAATAAACTGATATGTATGTGTGTG
The DNA here is from genome assembly GCA_036178185.1 of Liparis tanakae. NCBI lineage: Eukaryota > Metazoa > Chordata > Actinopteri > Perciformes > Liparidae > Liparis > Liparis tanakae. Next base: position 24,165,950 of record CM070094.1, on the reverse strand, counting down.
TGTATATATATATATATATATATATATATATATATATATATATATATATATATATATGTGTGTGTAATATACACTGAGTTAATTAATTAATCCTGTGTTTTTTCTTGTAACAGGCAGCTTTTTGCTCTCTGCCCTCTCGTGATCTGCTGGTTGTGACCTCTCAGAAAGGCATCCAGGTAAGTGTGTGTCTGTCTCCTCTTCATCGGCTCTCATCACATTTGGAAGAAGCACTGCTGCTTCTGCAACTTGTATACTTATAGTCGGAGTGGTAGCAACAAGCCGTCGTGTCTGGACTGTATTAAAACATGAAAAGATACATTCATGTATGTGTTTTTGCCGCCTTTTATTTTCATATTATATAAATCCATTGTTTTAGATGTATGAGTCGGATGGCTCCATCATGGTGCACTGGCATGCCCTCGACATTCCAGATATAACAACAGGTAAAGTGTAAATCTAAACTGGATTTGCTGCAAATGGAGACACACAAAGATGTCTTTTCTCAATCATTACCATGAAACCTAAAAAAATATGCAATACATTAACATGTGATACAGTGTGATAATATATTATGACACAAGTTTACTCTCTTGTTCCAAGGAAGATGCCAGGGTGGTTGATCCTTATAACACAAAACACAAAACACACTGGGAGGACCTGATTATTAAAAATAAATAAATCATTCTTGGCATCCACACCTATATACTTTTTTGCCTGCACATTTACACACATGTTCATATGCATATTTTAGCAATCCTGCTTTGTGTGTGAGAGGAAAATATTTGTTATTTTTAAGTGTCCTTATCAAATCTATTGCACTAATATACATTTTTTGTGTCCCAGCTCAAGCCGTGTTCGCTCGAGGAATATCAGCAGTGTGCGAGAGTTTCATATGTGTGGGTAAGTAGGAGGTGGAATACATTTATGTATATTCAAAATACAGGGCAACGCTGGACCGTCCGTGTCTCTCTCTCTCTCTCTCTCTCTCTCTCTCTCTCTAGGCATTTCAAGTGGTGCAATTCTAGTATTTGATGTTCCCAGTAGAGGCAGTAATATTACCTTGTCGGATGTCCTGAAGGGGCACAAGGAGTCCATCACTGACATGGCCTCAGAATGCTGTGGAGGCGAGGTATGCTGTTTGTGTGCTGGACACATTGTCTGCTGTCTATTTCAACTTTTTTTGACATGAGTTAGCTATACGTATATATATATTCATTCACATATATAATATATAATCCAATCGGTTGCTGTCTCCCTCTCCTCAGATGTGCATAGCTGATCTGGTCAGTGCAGACGATGGGGGCAACCTTTGTGTGTGGAAGTCTGAGGAGGAATTTAAGTTACTCAACCATATCCCTGGCTTTGAGTAAGATGTTTTTTGTATTCTAGTTTTGTCAGTTGCTATGTGCCATGTTAGCTACTTACAGAGTGACCTCTCTTAAAACTCTCATCACCAATCTTAAACTCCTCTTATGTTTCTTGCTGTACGTATCTCCTCTACACCGCGTGACTTCTCCTGTCGTTTGTTTCCTTATCATTTCCCCTCCTACCTCTAATTTGTCCATCATCTTTCCCCTTAATTCACTGATGGCAATCATCCTCCATCTGCTCCCAGTATTAGCTGCTCATCGGTGAAGTTGTGGAAAGGTACAGTGGTGGCCGGTTACGGCACAGGCCAGATCCGTCTCTATGAGGCGGTGACGGGAATCCTGCATGCGGAGGTCAACGCCCACGCTCGCTGGATATACTCGCTGGACATTGCTCCCTATTCTGGGCTGGTGAGTTATGAACCAAATATATTTTCAAAAGTGACAAACACAGATGACATGAAAAAGGGATTCATTGATTTTCTAGCGAAAGAAAGTCAATAACTAGAACGGGCACTCGGTAGAGCGCATACCTTCGCATATCACAAGATTGGGCATTGAATTATGAACATTTTGGCATTAGTTGCATACCAATTGGTAAAAAGAAGATTTTGACCTTTTCTTTTGACCCAATGGATCCCAAAATCGAATCAAATGCTCCCCGGATAATAACCAATCAGCCCACCAAATTTCATGCGATTCGGTGTAATCCTTTTTTACTTATGCGTATAACACACGCACACACGCATACAAATACACAGCGAGCAAAACATTACCTTCCGCATTTTCAATGTGAAGGTAATAATAATTAAATGTTTATTTAGCTCGAAGCATGTACAAGTGTATCTCAAATACATCTGTATCTGGCATATCTCACACTTTTTGCTTTTGCTGTAGCTGCTGTCTGCTGCCGAGGACTCCCTGGTCAGGGTGTGGCAGCTGATAATGACCCCAGAGAGCCAGAGCGTGGAGGTAACTGGATTTAGCTGAATGCAAAACTTGTGTTCCTGATAGATTTCAGAATCAAGGCCCATTTTATGGTGGGTTCCTCCAGATTTAACTTTCTCTGACTATGACCCTGAATGTTTTGTTTTCCTCATTTCCTTTTAGATTGCCCATTTGCACAATGAGTGTGTGACGGACACGCAAATCTGTGGCGCCAAGTTCTGTGACGCCGACGGTTATGCCTTTGCAGTGACAGGATATGACCTTAGTGAGATTATCCGTTACGCACAGTCATAACACCACGTATGTGAATGTGAAGTTAATGTATTGGAGTGTTTCTGAAAGACATGATGATGCAGGGAGAAGAGTCAAAAGAGCCGGGAAAGCCCCATGTTGAGATTCTGCAAGGAAAGGGTCTTTTTTAGAGAGAAGCATTGTTTACGTATCAACAAGGTTGGAAGGAGATGGCATATAACAATATTAAAAAAAAGTAAAAAAGTATACATATACATGTTTATTTGTCTATAAAAGTTGCTTAAACAAGTTATATATTATTATATTATTCCTTCTGATATAATTATTGTGACAAGCAGCTGTATCATTAAAGTTTGTCAACAAAGCAGCTGCGTCTTGGTCTTAAAGCTGCACTTCACAAATGCACCAACAGATGGCGCTATGGGTCAACTATGTTGAGCAGGGCAATGAGAGTATAGTATAATATAGTATAACATATTTTACTAAACGACAGAGAGGGGTTGCCTAAAAGGTCAAAGGCTTGAGGCTAATTACTCAGATACAATACTTAAAAGCAATATATGATGTATATACGATTTATATCATTAATACAACTGAACAACCAGATATTGGAATCCCACCCACCTTATGATGACAGGAGAATCAGGTTAGCAAGGAGTTGTGTGCTATTTGTCAGTTTAGGGCTAAGTGTGTATTAAATCTCAGAGTTCTAGTCTTTTCTGGTTTGCAGTTAACACTGCTCACATAATTGTAACTCAAAGGTGGTAGGTACCACATGACAGCCATGTCAATGCCGCTGGCCTCGTCAATTGTCCATCATAAACATGCACGGACAAAGTCTTCATGAAATCAATAATTTTCAGTATGTCTTATTGGGTAATGCCTCCTAGCTGCCTAGGGTTGGGGGGGGGGGGGTAGCTAACTATCCTGGCTGGAGAGGGTCAGTAGAGGTCTAGACTATCAATATGAGCTCCCAAATGACAGGGACACTGAGATTACATAACTCACTGGAACAGTAATGAAGGAGGAAAAGGTTGGTCAAAAGTGATACGTGACATAATCAAAGGATCGGAGGAGCAGAGGAATTACAGAGCAGAGCAAAATAGGTGGTTAAAACATTCCTTTGCACAGAAAGACATGGAGACAAACACCAGCAGTAGTTTCTACCTTGTTACTATCTAAGTCAATAGTTCTGTGCGCCGCTCTAGTCCCGCTCAGCCGCGGGCCGCTGCTGCGTACTGCTCCAATACTTGTCAATAGTCGGCTCTTAGGTGTTACACACAGCTGAGCACACACAGTTTGGGAGTAGAGACCTTAAATAAACTGTGTTCAGATATGAATACACACTACCGTTCAAAAGTTTGGGGTCATCCAGACAATTTTGTGTCTTCCATGAAAACTCACTTTTATTCATCAAATGGATTGAAAATTGAATAGGAAATATAGTCAAGACATTGACGAGGTTAGAAATAATGATTCATATTTGAAGTATTCATTTTGTTCTTCAAACTTCAAGCTCAAAAGAAGGCCACTTGTATAGCTCATATCACCAGAATAACTGTTTTCAGCTGTTCTAACATAATTGCACAAGGGTTTTCTAAGTCTTCTAAGGCGATTAGTAAACACAATGTACCATTAGAACACTGGAGTGATAGTTGATGGAATTGGGCCTCCATACACCTGGAGATATTTCATTAAAACCAGACATTTCCACCTAGAATAGTCATTTACTAAATTAACAATGTATAGTGTGTATTTTTGATTAATGTTATCTTTATTGAATAAAAAGTGCTTTTCTTTGAAAAATAAAGACATTTCTAAGTGACCCCAAACTTTTGAACGGCAGTGTATGTTGGCTGTGTAAGTGTACATGTGTGTACGTGTTTGTGCGTCAAGAAATAATGCTGGTCGAGCAACATTCATTATCCTATTTCCCACAATGGAAATATTTTATTGATGAGAGTGACATGAGACCTTCAATGAAAAGCCCCCAGTCATGCCACATTTCACTTTAATATCTCAGATGAACACCCGCTCTCTGAGAAGTCCTAATGACTTGATTAAGGCGCTGGCCTTTTGTCAAAGTCTCACATTTTTACTAATTAAAGCAGATTAGCCAACAAGACACATTCGTTCAGAGGAAAGCTGTACGTGGGTACCGACGAAGCCCAGATCGTCAAACACCGCTCCACGATACAGGTTCATCCCTCAGGATCAGTTTTGACCATGTGTTGGTGTGGCAGGTATCTGTAGGTGTGCTTGTACACCCCAACATGAACACATTTCAGGTTGCTTTTTTGAGTGTTTAATCTTTATTCTGGTGGAGGAAGAGCAATGAGCAATTCATTCAATGCCCATCCAGCCTTGTGGCAGCTGCCTGGGCCTGTGTTGCTAAGCCTACTGGGATGGAGCCTCACCACAGGGGATGGAGAGCCTAAAGCCCCTCCAGCCTGCTGCCACAGACAGACTACAGCGCTCTGACGAGGCAACCAGGAAGCCAGCTCCTGTAGACACGCTGTATAAATAGATCTTCCTTTTTAAACACATTGAAATGAGAAGGACCCCTTCCTTCCCATGTCAGTAACATACACTGACAGACCTAAAAAACACTGTCGCTGCTGACTGACAGACGCACAGACACACAGGTGCTATCCAGAAGTAGGTCAAATACCATTTGCAATGATCAGACATTTCCAAGTCCAATTACATTCTATTTCAGCGATGTTGTTGGTATCTAGCAACTCCTGAGGGAGATCTCTGTCCCTTTAGCTGCCACATTCTCCACTCTGTTTTATGAACAGGAAGTATTGGGGGAATTATTTGAGTTTTTTTGCTGAAAACAGCTGCCTGCTGCAGCAAAACAACAATACCAAGAAGAGTGAGGCTAGTGAATCAAATCATTAAAGTCGCCAGCAGGAAAACCAAAGAAACTAAATGAAACAGAAGTCAAGCGGAGCCGCATATTCAAGCCCCCCTTTTGTTGTTGTTGTTGTTTTCATGATGTCATTTGATTTAGTTATTATAAAAAATGTGTTGAATTGGGGCCGTCTTGTCATATTTGTGTTAGTTAAGGATGCTGACAATCAATTATTGTTTTCATATTCAATTCAATTCGATTGAGTTTATTTGTGTAGCCCATTTTCACAAATTACAAATGTGTCTCAGAGTGCTTTACAATCTGTCCACATAGACATCCCTGACCTTTGACCTTTGACCTCACATCAGATCAGGAACAACTCCCAAACAACCCTTCAGGGTAAAAGGTGAGAACCCTTGAGGACAGGTGGACAGGTGTCATAGATGTCCTGTGACCAGAAGGAATCATTACACACATTAAAACACAGGAAAAACACAATCAATGAATATGACAAAGTGTATGAATAGTTGGTAGTCGGCATATTCCACCATCCAGACCTCCACGGTCCATCAGGCAGAAGAAGGTAGAGAGGAGTGGGTCGTTAAGGATGGTGACAATCAATTATTGTTTTCACATGTCCTTTAATAATTAAATGCGAGTGACACAGTCAAATGGTATGCAGCACAACACGTTCAGGTGGAACAGGTTGAAGAGATCAAAGAAGGGTGTGTAGATATCTGTGATTACGATCGTTGGAATGTGGAGTGACTGAAGTGGCGTACGGACTTAGAGCTCAGCTAGTCTGCCAACATGCACCGATGATGGAGATTGGTTGATAACAGTGGACTAGTTTAGCTCTGTTTTATTGCTATATTATAGTTAGGGCGTGCCAACCAAACAAAGTGCATCATTGGGCTTTACTTTCGAGAACCCACACACCCACCCGTCCTGTTTACCTGGGCTTCTGATTTGTGGGAATATCTTAACACACAGTACCTATACTGACTCACATTATTCAAGAAATTCTCTGAAAGAAAGTCGAGGATCCTCTGGTGAAAACAAAAATCATCCATCATGATGTCAGATCTGGTTGACGTTTCTTTTGGAATCCATTAAAAGATTTGACAATCAACACATTTTGTATTTGAGGTCTCTAACATATGAAAGCACAGCGCTGATGCATTGAATGTTAGAGATGGCAGAAATACTGCAAAATGACATGTAATATAATGTAAAAATACCTCACTGAGAATCAACACAGAGGACATGAGGCGATCCTTGAATACACGCCTGATTGGTTTATCAATGATGTCATTTAAGTTGTTAAAAAATAAGAAGTATATACAGAAATATATGTACACTAACTCTAAGTGTAGTCTATTTTACAGAAGCGATCAGTTGGTCCATCCTGACAGACACACGGACACACAGACACACACAAACCCGACTATACCCCTAGTAACGTCATTTCGACAGCATGGGTAGGCAATGGGACTTAAGTGCATCAGATTAGAGTAAAATAAACATGATCAGACCCCGCCATCTGCACTGGGATGGCATGGTTGCCTAGCACTAAGCACCGTTTGGATGCTCTGACGACGTCGATGTGCTGACGTTGGGAGTGTGTGTTATTGTGTGTGTTTGTGCCTATGTGTGTATGTGGCCATATGTGCAAAATTCACCATTCAAATTATGATGGATTCATTTTCGAGACAATCTTTCAAATTAAGTCGGCCTGCTCTCAGATTTGAATCAGTGTAGATGTGTATGATGTCATGTGTACGTTTGTGCATGTGTATATGTTTTGTTTAGTTATATATTTACAGTAATAATTAAACAATTAGTAATAATCACTGTGAAATGATACATCATAACTTTTTTCACACCTTTGTTACAATAAAGGAGAGTTTCACCTCAACATAATATATCTAATTGTTTGACACAACTGGACTGGAATGCTTTGTGTGTTTTTTCCACTGAGGAACATACAATACCCAACAGATCATTTGTATTGTTAGTTTTTAGGTGTGTTTTGCTTTATGAAACTGATTAAAATATGGTGTCTTTTAATTCCCACCCCTTCCTTTACCTCAAGTGTGTGGGTGAGAGTTATTGAGTCTCAAAATAGAGCTGCAGCAATAATAACAGCAATATCCTGGCAACCCATATCCTTGTGCTCTGTCAGTGAGACCGCTAATAGGTTTAATATGAAAGAGATGAATGGGTGTCTTGTGGGCACCGCCTGCGTTTGAAATACATAAACATCTCCATCAAACATTGGGTTGTATGTATCTTTGTTTATCTGTATTGGCCCAGATATGTGTGTGTATGTGTGTGTAGGTGTGTGTGTGTGTGTGTAAAAAAGAGAGACAGAGCATTGGCAGTCGGCAAACTAACAGAGACATCATACAGTTATCTGGTGCCCTCCAAAATAAACAGGTATGGAAACAATAGTCATTTTTAATCATCTCAGTGTCAGATGCACCGTGTTCAACAACCGAGAAATAAAAGAGTGCATTTTGCAGTTTTACGCAAATAATAAAAAGGGCACTGGTTGAGTTTTAAAGTTACCCTCACAGTACCGCCACAGAGAGGGCAGCTTTATATGGCACCTGCTGGGCTTCAACAGAGGGTCTTCAGTTCAGGTCTGGGGTGAGTGTGCCATATGCGTGTGTGTGTGTGTGTGTGTGTGTGTGTGTGTGTGTGTGTGTGAGTGTGTATGTGTGTGTTAGTGGTTGGTTTGGAGTTCATCAATCAAAGGAACATTTGTTCTTTCAAATCAAGCAAAGCTCCATCAGTCCAAGGCAGAAGTCAAAATGTATCTATTGAAGTGCTTTCCACTCGTTGTTGTTTGGGTGACCTTTTCCATGTCAGAGGTCCGGGAACTCAGCAGCTCATTTATAGCGATGCCATACAATCGCTGCACTATGCATGATGTTATCTTTTACTGCTGCACACCGTGTCTATAATGCATCCATAACCTATCTATTGTTTTAACGTTCCTTGTCTCGTTACGTATTCTTTTCCCATAAGTTTTTACTGTTAACTGCTTGTATTTCGGATTGTCGTGATTATTATGATTATCATCACCATCTTCTTGGATACAAAGTATTCATTCATCTTTATATTAGATTTCCATTTGTCCTGTTGAATCCAAGAATAGAGAAAGCACACATCAGGTAAGATGACTACAGTGCATTTGGCTCAGGCAGGTTTTCATATCAGAAAAGATTAATTGAAGTGGTGTCCTACTTCCACCCTCTACCCAACACATCCTCCCACAGCTGCTCTGTCACTCACCACAAGGGCTGGCAGTGAGGGTATACTACCAACACCCTCATACTGACCACCTCATGACACAGAGAGGTAGTCTCGCTTGTATAGTTTATGCACACTTGTTCTTCTTTCTTATATGTATATTGTATTATTGTGTTTTAGTTTAATGTTTATTGGTGCTACTTTGTCCACAAATTTCCCCTTGAGAATTAATAAAGTATAATTCTGTTCTATTCTATTCTATTCTAGTCAGAGTGGTTTAACCTTGAACTAACTGGCTGGGACTTAACTATTGCTAGTAAAAGCGTTTTCTTTATTAACTCACTGGACATGAACTCAAGCTTCCCACGAGATATGGATGCCTTCCTTGAAAAGTGTGCACGTATAATGAGTGCTCTCACATGGTGAATGAGAGAGCACTGCTGCCTCTGGCCTGTTATAATGAACGTGTGAGCTTTGCTTCATCTGCCTATTATAGTTAATAGATGAATATGAACTCGTATGATCATTTAGAAAACATGGTTATGAGTCAGACACACTATCAGGAGAATATCAACGTAAAAAACTGCAACACTGGGACGAGTGTTCAGCCGCGGAGCAACTCCTGTCTTTTCGTTTTGTTTAATTACCTTCATAGCCCACCTGCCCCCTCCGGCAGAGTCCCGCCGCTTGCCAGACAAGACACAGTCAGGTAAATGAAGCAGAAGTACAAACACTGCAATCTGCTCACATGTCCTGAGAAAGCTGTGGGACCTGCCTGACAAACGCAGTGACCCACACACACCCTCCCATTAAGGCCAGTTGCTGCCTCACCGCATGCCTCCGTGGATGGAAGGAGAGGAAAAGAGAGAGGAGTTTGGTCATGAGAGAAGGTTAGAGGAGAGGTGAGACGTGACGGACGTCATGTTCTTGGAAGACCTCAAGAAGCTCTGGTGTTTGCCATTGACACACCAGTGAAGAAGACACACACACACACACACACACACACACACGCACACACACACACACACACACACACACACACACACACACACACACACACACACTCAAAACCCCATTTGACTCAGTATCCAAAGGAGACTGGATGCCCCAGACCTTGCATAAATACAATTTGATCAGTGGGTGTGTCCCTGTATTTTTCATTAGAGCAATGAGAAGGACAATGACAAGACGGCTCATGAATATAAAGCCCTCAGGATGAGACTCTCGAACTTCCCGTTCCCCGCTGAGCGTCATATGTCACGTAGACAGGAGACAGAAATACAAAAACAAAAAAAAGAGAGAAAGAAAGAGATGGAGAGAAATAAAAAGGAAGAAATAAGAGAAGAAGAGGATGCAAAAAGGAGCAGGGCAAAGATTGGGAAAGAAAGACAGAATGAAATAGGCAGTGAGAGAGATAGAGAGAGAATGAGAGAGAGAGAGAGAGAGAGAGAAAGAGAGAGAGAGAGAGACACACACACACATTTGTAAGAGACACATGTAATTTGTGAATTTGGGTTATACAAATAAACTGAATATACATATATATATATATATATATATATATATATATATATATATATAAATATATATGTAATATACACTGAGATCAACTTGTATATATATATATATATGTATACATATATATGTATACATATATATATATATATATGTAATATACACTGAGATCAACTTGTATATATATATATATATATATATATATATATATATATATTTATATATATGTAACATACACTGAGATCAACTTGTATATATATATATATATATATGTGTGTGTGTGTGTGTGTAATATACACTGAGTTAATTAATTAATCCTGTTTTTTCTTGTAACAGGCAGCTTTTTGCTCTCTGCCCTCTCGTGATCAGAGAGAGAGAGAGAGAGAGAGAGAGAGAGAGAGAGAGAGAGAGAGAGAGAGAGAGAGAGAGAGAGAGAGAGAGAGAGAGAGAGAGAGATAGAACGAGATCAGAGTTTGTCTGGAAAACACACCCGATGGATGTCAGGGCAGCGGTAGTTGTGCTTGTCCCTGTTTCCATGACAACCCGAATGTGCTGTCGCTGCAATGACGCCGGTCGGGAGCATCGCGTTGTGTCCGTGCGGACAGGAGCCACACGTGCTAATGCCCAGCTGACAGCGCAGAGCATACGCCACCGTCTATTCATAGCAGCCAAGTCACACACAGGAGGGACGTCAGGCAGCCGGCAGCGCGGGCCGGCGAGGCCAGGTGCCCGAGCCGGTGTGTGTCCTGGCCGAAGGACCGCATGGCCCCGCTGGGCCCAGTCGGAACTCACGGTCGTGGTTATGTCATCTTTTATCAGATCTCTGTCCAAACTGATAAAGTAACATTTGGCTCCTCAGTTGACAAAAATAATCACACACAGAGGTCTCTAAACATATGCACACAGTGTGTACACGTGTAGCGTCGGTTATGATGGGTTAAAAAGTTCTTCAAAGGAGGGATGGGATTTTTGTTTGAACTGGAAGATCAGTATTTCAATTATATTTACAACTCGAGTGGACCACCACTTCCCCGCTCAGCAGAAACACGAGGGATTGGTGTGGGTCTCTGTCTCTGACTCAGAGTCATTACTATTTCATTTGAGTCACATTTCCTTTTTTCATTTTGGGACGTGCAATTGAAAAAAAGATGAACAATCCATTCATTCTTTTACATCAAATGTTTCTTACATTATTATATTTATATATGTTCAATATTTATATGCATTTATTCTAAATAACCTTGTATGCATTTTAAAGAAATACGACAATAAAACAAATAGTGTTGTGCTATTTCATTTTATAAATATCATCACCTAAGTAATTAAACCTGTGTTCATACCAATTGTAAAATCTCAGACAGTTATTGTTTCCAAATGAAGTTGCTCTTCTGTGTATGTCTGCTTATGATGCCAATTTACCTTCACGCCCCACTGCCCCGAGGGTGGTACAGTTGGCAAGAGGGCTGGAAACACCAAGTCAGTGACTCCTTTGTGAGCGATTGTTCAAGCTCAATTGGCACTTCTGCAACACTGCTTTGTCTGTGCGATCAGGCAGAAGAATAGCAGAGGCAAAGAGGTAAAGAGAGGCCCATTGTGGTCAGTCAGCACTCAAAGGTGCATGTCTTTGTGGGTTTTCGATGGATGGTGCCAAAGGCCATTGTGTCTCCTCACATGCCACAGTGGAGGTACAGAGCATGCTGAGTGAAATCGATCTGAGCGGGGACAAAGATGCCCCGTTTTGTGTATGTGTGACTTTTGTATTGTTTGTTTACGTGCTTGGATGTGTATTTGCGCGAGTGTGAGTCTGTGTCGAGTGCTGTGTGCCCTGTTTGTTTGTGGCAATTCAGCCAACGCAGGCCTTTCACAACACTGGCATCAGCGGTTTGCCCCGTCAAAAGAGCGGCTGAGAGAGGGGTGAACCATGTGGACGCCACCATTATGCCCCGTATACTGGGCCCACTGGCAGTGGAAAAGTGCTGCACAAGACACTTTGAGATAAAGGTTCAGTACACCCGTGTGTTGCACAGTACACACAGGTCCACCGTACACACACACACACACACACACACACACACACACACACACACACACACACACACACACACACACACACACACATCCCCAAAACCGGATCCTTGTCATGGCCACAGCATAACGTTCCACCACCCATATGTAATGATGCGTGTGTCTGTGTGGGCCTCTGTGCAATGATTTCCATGCCTGCATGCTAGCCACAGCCTGAGGATGGTTGCCTAGGACTTGCATGCCAGCTGAGATAGGAACAAGCCTGGGCAGGCCGCTCCGTTCCCTTCACAGCACGATGGCTATTTCAGATGCTGAGCGGGAGTGGTGGAGAAGCTGTGAGAGACCAGGCGGCCCGTCACAGCTCCCGCCCGACATGTCTGCATTTGCCAAGTTCCAGAGAGACTTGCATACACAGCAGTTTTTTTTTTGTTCGCTGATGAAAAGGCTTAAGCTTAAATAACTTATAACTTATAATAGCTCAGTTGTTTGTGTGTGTGTATTTGTATGAGTGTGAGTCTGCGTTGATAAACTGTGTCAAAAAACTGAAACCCGTTTTTTAATTTGCCAGAATATTGGCGTGCTCTCCCTGCTTGTTTTTAATTGAAAATGAAATACTTAGTAATTTGATTATATCTCTATAACTTAGTTCAGTAATAACATCACTAGTCTGTTAGCTTCACACAAGATGTCTGGGTGTTGTCAGTATGTGACAACTGAAGAAGTCCCTGGAAACGGTTCTGCTTTACCGGGTATCTCCTGGGTGTCAGTGTCAGAGGAGTTTAGCACACGCAGGCAGTTTGATTAGTGATTAATGTTGTCTACGGAAAACTTCACTATCTGTTCTCAACAATGGCTGTGTCATTAGTCTTGAGCATCCACCCAATGTTTTAAAAAGGATTTGGGTTGGTGAGGATGTTAAAATGCTGTTGCACAGCATTCACAAACCGGCCGAGTATGAGGAGGACACAATGAAGTCAGCATCGGGACCGGCGGAGCAGGGAGGAGCTGCTTTAAGCAGGAGGCATGAGCACCAACCCTCCTGAGGTGCTCTTGAGCAAGATCACTAATTATTCCAGTTCATTATAATAGCCTATGTTAATATTTGTTTGGATATCACAGTGTATGAAGTTTAATGCACTATTGCATTGTTTTTTCTTGATGTTTTCTCCAACTAACAGTCCAAAATACTTGTGTTAACCATCATAATCATAATCTAAGAAAATAAGCAATGTTTTGTTGGCGGCTATTTTTGCTTTGAAAACATTTAAGTGATTATCAAGTGATCCATAACTACTCTACACTAATTTATTGGTTCAGCTTCAATAGTCAACTGTGAAATGTACACATGTTTCCAAATATAATGCAATTCAATGTGTATGTTACATTAAACCCGCGATCCTGAGGATAAGCGGTATTGCTAATGGATGGATGGACGTTACATTACATGCATATAACCTCTTTATATACTATACTGTATGTAGAGTAGAGAGGATATAGTGGACAATTAACCAAGCATGCACACATAACTACATTATTGTGTGAAATAACTGTTGCATTTCTTAAGACAGTAATGCATCTTTTACCTCATGGTGCGCACAGTCCGGCCTGGAGGCTGGCACGCGCTCTTCTTTATGAATGAATGGGCGTGGCACTGATGACAAGGATGAGGCTGTCGTCACTGGGCCGACAGGCGCTGCCGGGCTGTAGTGGTGAAGGCTGGTCTCCAGTGAAACACACCCGCTCCGCCGCCGCCAGGAGAGACACCGGGAGAAGGAAAAGAGAGGAGAGAGAGACAGACAGAGAGACAACCGCGTCACCCAGCGAGGACTAAACTTCTGGAGAGAAATTAGGTGAGATATAAGGGTCCAAGATAAAAATAAATAGATGGGCGCGGCAGAGGAAAAGGGGAAACTGACTTTTATTGTAGCACGTGCTATTTGTGTGCATGGGAAGTGAACACATTATCTGTAGAAAGCTTTTAGAGATGCGATTACACAGATGCGACGAGGGATCAAATGCATGCGAGCTGCATGCATACACATTAAATCGTGGATAAATCTCTCGTGATGTAAAGTCAGAGGCGGATCATTACTTTATATTTAAAAAAAGACACACACAAGAAAGTCGGAAAGGGCTCCCTCCTCCATGCGATCCGGATCGGTGTGACAGAAACAACAAAGGGACGCGGAAAAAACTCGCATCAGGACCACAGGCGGACACCAACCCAGACACAGACACACAGACACACAATAGCGGGGAGGGGAGGGCTTCTGCTGCTTCTGCAAACATGCAGCAAGTCTTCGTGTAATTACATTCCTCTTGGCGTCTCTGGGCTGCAACAGTCGGGAGTCTTTTTTCTTTTTCTTCTTCTGTCAGTTCTGGCAAGTCTCCACCAAACGCGAGCGTCTTAGAAACGAAAAGCCGATCGATTTGACGACGTCCACGTCCAGACGGAGACGGAGCAAGTGTTTTACAACATGTGTGTTGTGATTGGATGTTGTCATCCAGAGGAATGCCGTGAAGTGATCGCGTGTGTTTTGTGCCTTGCAGTTTAATGGGGAGAGGCGAGAGACGAGCGCTGCCCAGCATTAACTGAAGGGAATCGAGCGCTCCAGCGGTGGGAACTGAAAGAGGACGGCGAGGGGAGACAGACCTGCGGCGATCCTAGAAGTCTCTCAAAGGTAGGAGACCCACGAGGTAGACTGCCTGTGATATAGCCTGCTCTGTGTCCTGACTTGTAAACTCTGCGCTCTCGAGCCAGAAGGTCTGCGGCGCAGACCTCAAGTTGAGGGTTGCATAACGGCTGAGTTAGTTTGGGTGGCTCAGGTTTCCTGATGTTTAACTTCTGCTCTGACAGTATTTGTGAAGCTGTTTTAGGGGGGGGGGGATGAGACCCCACTAAAATGCACCGTAAAGCACATTGTATTATAACTCATTTGTCTGACGCCTATATGTGCACAACTTGTATAGATTTATAAAACACAGCTTATCTTTTGTGTTCAATGATCAGCTAAAAACTCAAATTTATGAAATACATTTGGGTGTGACACACAAAAACAGAAAATCTAAATACTAAGTACCAAATTGGACATATCCACCACCTGCAGCCTGGTGAGTGAGTCCAGCTTGAAGGCAGAGCTGAGGTGTGGTGTCACTCTGTGCCTCCAGAGCGAAGTGACTGTATTATGCTAAAGTACACAAAGCATGGAAGGAACATTGGTATATCTGCCACTGCCAGCAACCAAAACAACATCCAGTTATCAGCTCCAGCAATGCCCACAGGAGAATATTTCCTCTCCATTTGGTCTTTCCTCTTCCTGTTTCCAACACTGTGAGCACATAACAGATGGTAGGTGTGGGGGGATGTTCTCATAGAGTTGACATCAGTTCCTCCACTCTCTCCCATTCTTCAATGTTTTTCTATCAGCTGTGGAATTTGTACCATTCTTCCTTTGGGTTGAGGCCCATCCCTCATGTCTGCCCAGAGGAGTGGGGTGTCTCCAGAGGAGGCTGTGTGTGTGTGTGTGTGTGTGTGTGTGTGTGTGTGTGTGTGTGTGTGTGTAACTGGCTTTCCAGTGGAGTTGCACACTAAACATTCCTGGTTGCGGGACGACCGTCTAGAGAGTCAGATCCACACAGCTGGGAGTCATAGAAGAAGCCAAGTCCTTGTGTGAGTTGAGCATTGTCATACACACACACACACACACACACACACACACACACACACACACATATGGTGTGCTGACACACAGAAACACACACACACACACACAGAGTCTGCTCAGAGTCACACCGCACCTCAACAGGACACATAACGACTTGGGGCTGTGAGGTATGTGCATGGGAAGGCTAGTTTTCATTGTTTCTCTGTGCATGCATGTCCATATGCAAAGATGGAGAAATGTAACTATTAAAGCGCTAAAGCAAATCCCGAATTAAAGACACTCAAATGCACACACTGGCACGCCAACACAGGCATTCACACATCGAAAAAGCACAACAACAAAACTGAAACAGAGACTCACAATCACCGTACAACAGTGTCTTCTTCTCTTACCAGCACCACATGATGTTTGTCCTCTTGAGTAAGTTTCGGAGAGAGTGAACACATGGTGTGTGTGTGTGTGTGTGTGGGGGGGGGGTGAGTGAGTGAGTGAGAGAGAGAGAAGCAAATGATTGTGCTGGTGATAGCAACTCTACAGTTTGTGTCTCTATTATTGTCTGCCTAACTCGTTTGGAAAAAAAAGGGTGACAGTAAGCAAATAATGTGTATGCAAGAGGAGTTAAGGAGCATAGGCTGTGTGTGCTTGGAGAAGAGAAGAGGAGAGGAGAGAAAAGAGAAGAGAAGAGAGAAGAGAAGAGAAACTTGTTTGAAAATGAGTCAGAATAATTGAGCTGGAGAGTAGAATGGAGGAAAAGGAGTGCAGATCCTGAGGAAGAGGGACACAAAGGGGGTTTGGCTGAGGGGAAACTAGAGCAGAGCAGAATGAGGGAGTGACAACGAGATCGAGGAGGAGATCAAGTGAGAGAGAGTATGTCGGGCGCTAGACTGCATGGTGGATGTAAACATGTTATATCTGGGACGTCCTTATCAAGTCAAACCGAGTCGAAACCTCACATCCCCCACTTTCTCTTCTAAGTGCACAATTAAAACAGAAACAGTTAACCTTCCTCTATCTCGAAGGGAAAAGGCTCTGTTCGCTTCTCAGAGCAAATAAAAAACGTGATGTTTCACAACCGCTTCCACACATAGAACTCCTTTGAACATCTTTCTCAACTTCCTCTGAGCTGCTGCACCGTCACAATCACCCTCTCTGTTTCTGCACTGTATGCGTGTGAAAAGCCTCCGCGTCTGGTCTGAGTTACATTCACTAAACAAAAGTCATTTTATCACCAGTTTGCTCCACTAAGCATCAGCGATGAAAACAATAATAATATGAAAATGAAACACATATGCCTGCAACAACATACTCTTGTTGTTTTTTTTTTTTTTACGTATGCAGGAAGTAAAACACATCTGTACAAGGCCAGAGTGTTGTGTGTGTGAGGCAACGGGCTGTTTGCGCGTGGTGAGAGACCCGGATAGGAAGGTGTTGCGTCGCCAGCGAGGACAGGCTAGGGCCGGGTCGGACCGAGAGGGCGAGAGGAGATAAGAGAGCCACTTGAAGTCCGGGATGGTGTCTTCATCCGGTCTTGGCCGGGCCGGGGGGTTGTGTGTCCAGGGGGGTTGTGTGTCCAGATCCAGGATGGCGGCGCTGACAGGGAGGCCAATTGCACAATCTGGCTGTTGACAGACTACAGGCATGGGAGAAGAGCTCTGGGCTGAAAGTTTGAACGCTTTATTCCAGGGGTGTCAAACTTATTTTCAAACTCATTGCTGCCCTCAAAGGGTTGTAACTGAAAACATATAAATGTATAAACTATACTCCCAAACATATTGTTAAATAAATCTCTTCTTATTTAATTATTGTTTATTTGAGTGGAGAAATATTGTACATAAGATAATTTCGCTAATGTAATAACATTAATCCATTTAATTTGAAACTTTCAAAATAAAAGCACAGGATATTTATCTTACATTTCTGTAAGAATAGGTGATCATATGTCTTTCTAGCCGCCGGGGGCCACATTTGGCCCGCGGGCCTCGTGTTTGACACCTGTGCTTTATTCACTAATTAACAACATCACACAATGTCGCTGCTGCATGGCAAAATGTATTTTAATCCACTCCAAAACAAGTTGGGGATGTTTCTTGCTGTGACTTTGAGGCTCCTGGTAGTTTTCTATGCATCGTCATCTGTAGGAAACTGCCTCCTCACATGTTCCACATTGTGAAGCTTAAAAAATACTGATGACCACAGACCTGAGATAGGTCAAGGTCAAGGGTCAGGTGGCATTCTAGAGGAAGAGGAGGCTGCTCTTTAAAGACAATGGCAGGTGGATTCGGGCACTGAGGTTTTAGGCCCAAATTTCAAATTTGCCAATTTGCACAGACACAGTTTTAAATATTCTCAACATATGCACATTGCTGCTACTGTTTCCCTAACCCCTAACCCCCACACACAGCACATTGCATTTGAATATTTAATTTCACCAAATCCATGTATCTTACAGAATCCATGTTTGTGGGTACTTCATGTGGGTTCAGAAAAAGACTGCATGTTGTGCCACAGACACCAAGAGGCACAGCTTGCTTGGCTCTAGCTTCTCTCTATTTATGTTCATGCTCTTGTGTGTGTGTGTGTGTGTGTGTGTGTGTGTGTGTGTGTTGATTTATCACTGCAACAAATATATTCTCCTTTGCATCTGCATGCCAGTGTGCATACATATCTTTCTATGTTTGCATCCCTGTATGCTATTTGATCCCCGGGTGTCTCTTCCCTCCTCTCTCGTTTGTGGAAGTGAGTTATACTCTCTCGCGTCTCTCATTTTCGATGCCTGGAAGCCTCGTCCGTCTGTCTCTTCCTCTTCCTGTTTCCCGCATCTTGTCTGCCTGTCCGTCCAGCGTCTTCCTGCAACAACTCACATCCCATTACGGACACTATTATACAGCTGTGGCTTTCATTCATTGAGAGTGAAGAAACCCTCAGCAACATCAGTGATGGGCGGTGCTCAGGTGATGCTCGCTTGACGCCACATACACATTTGGCCTCATGTCATTTTAGTTTGCTGGGTTTAGTGGGACACTTGGAAATGTGATCAAGAACAATGGATCAGTGTTTTCTTTTAGTTTTCTGTGACCTTGAGCGTTGCTGTGTTTTGGCACTTAATTGCTTTCATTGTACCCAGAAATCTTTTAATTTCTCGGAATGTCTCCTCAAACATTTCACCCCCCCGCTCCGCTCCGCCGGCTCGCATGCATCCAGAAACCTTCCAAAACCAAACCTCCCCGTGTTTAGAGACTAAAACACATTGACACACATGCTCTCTGCCACACGCCCTCGTGTCTCCTCTCTCGTAAGGCGGAAGGCTTTTAACTAATCTCTGGTGCGAGAAACGCCCAAGGGTGCCATTCCTGTTTATCAGGGTCAGATAGTTTAAATGTTGAACCACAGGAATTTTAATCTCTAATTATGTAACCGTGTGTGATTATTCCTGTCCACAGGTAAAGGTGTTTCCTTTTAAATCTATAAATGGATTGTTGTCTCTGTGTTTTGCACCCACATGCTATTCAAACGAGGCCTGCCCATTTCTTTTATTTTTTTACATTTTGGGAGGCTGATGCAACCTGACTGACACTCTCTGTCTCTCTCTCTTTCTCTTACACACAACAGAATGGATGAATCATATTTACTGACTGAGGGTAAGTTGCAGATGAGAGTTCTGTCGTCATCCTAGTCAGTGTGTGTCTGACTCCAGTCTCTGTGGTTTCCTCGCCATGAAAATGTGAAGTTCCATCCATTATCAATACCGCTTATCCTCATTAGGGTCGCGGGGTCGCTGGAGCCTATCCCAGCTGACATAGGGCGAAGGCAGGGGACACCCTGGACAGGCCGCCAGTCCATCGAGGGCACATAAAAAATGTGAAGTTGACTCACTATAATTTATGTGTTTCAGCTCGGATTAATCTTTTTTTATTGCATATTACTGAAACATTTTCCTTAGTTAAAACTAATAGATGGGGGGAAAAGTTGTACCATGAACCATGAAGCATGATGATATGTAATATATGATATATATATATATATATATATATATATATATATATATATATATATACAGTATATGATTCACATATCATCATGCTTCATGGTTCATATATATATATATATATATATATATATATATATATATATATATACATATTTATATATACAGTATATATATAAAAAATATAAATATTTATATGTATATATATAAATATATATATATATATAAATATATATATATATATTTATATATACAGTATATATTTAAAAATATATAAATATTTATATGTATATATATATATATATATATATATATATATATATATATATAGAATGGATGGATGGAGATATATATATATATATATCTCCATCCATCCATTCTCATCGGGTCGCGGGGGCAGCAGACCCGGCAGGCTGACCCAGACTTCCCTCTCACCCGTAACATTTTCCAGCTCATTCCGGAGGATCCTGAGGCGTTCCCAGGCCAGCCGGGAGATATAATCCCTCCAGCGTGTCCTGGGTCTTATATATATTATATGTACCAAGTTAAATGTTCGATATAGATCTGACACGATTGTATCTCTCTATTTCTCACTAGAATACATGTCTCTCTTTTCAACATATTTATTCAATATCATCCATATCATTACTATTGTATATGATATTAATAGCGATGCATTTGTCAACAACGGTCCTGTTGTTAATAATGATTTCACTTCCTGAGTGTTGTTAGGCTCCATTATAGCACTTATGGTTTTCTGTTAAATGGCCTTTTACTTTCCCCTCCCCACAGTGATCAATAATACAGTAGGGACAACTTGTTTATCTAAACTAAATGCTTAAAAGCCATAGAAAATAGTTTGGGACATTTTAAAATGAGTAAATTATTACATTTCATCTAAACATTTCTCTGGTCCGAATGATGTCTGCTCACAAGTGGTTTGGATTAGCTGGGATCAACAGTTCTGTGCAAAGAGCTTCCACCCCAATGCCCCTTGCCCTTATGCAAATGATTAAAGCCTCGGTGGCTGAAGCTTTGCAATGAAGGACATGTGGTCCCAGTGTGGGGTGACTATTGTATGCCGGTTGTATCACCAGGCCGCGGCGCAGCAGGGCAGAAATAACCGTACACCAGTATAGATTTTTCCAGCCCGCTATTTTCGGATGCCGACTGTGCATCGTGTATCAGTCGCGTGTGAGCGTCTGTCTGCATGTGCCGTGTTATTTAACGATATTCCCACAAGTGGAGTTCGATGTTGACCTCCATTTTGGCAGATTAAAGCAGCGTGCAGGCCGGGTATTGCATTCCACTGCTGTCGGGTAAAACTCGTATCTCTATATTTGGTGATTTCTGGGGCCAGCTGATGGATGACATGGCTCCTCTAATGCGTGGAAAAAAACGTTGACCTCTCAGGGTTACAAAACCCTTTTAAACTTTCTCAAAGTCCTATTGGATGAAGTCCAAACTGCCTTTCTAATAAGATAAATTCATTGTTTTGCTCCGCCTGTGAGATGTGAGGTTTGTTTTTGTTTGTGCAAGTGCAAGACAATATGAGGAACTCTAAGTAACAGAAGGGATACACAACATGCAGGGTATTTGAACAAAACACAACAAAGGCCTTTCCTGTTACGCCTCAGCTCTCTGTAATGTGGTTTATTTGTCTCAGTCTGTCTGGGTTTTTGCTTTTTTACACTCCTGTTCTTTACCTCCCCTCCATTTCCTCCTCTTTATTTCTGTATCTGACAGTGGGTTTTAAATAGAGACCGACTGATATACATAGATATTTAGCAATAGAAAAACATATTGGTAGATTATCAACATTTTACTACCAACGGCCATGAGGCTTTATAACAAAGCACATCCTGCCAGAAACTTACTCACTGTACATATTCACATTCATACTTACACTGTTGATCTGCACTGCACTCATTTAATTTAATTTAATTTAATTTACACTACACACATACACACCCTTTGCATTTTGCACACTGTCTATATATATGTTATATATATTTTATTTTATTTAATTTTACATTGCTGTATTTACATATATGTTGTATATATACATATGTATATACATATATATATATATATATATATATATATATATATATATATATATATATAATTTTATTTTGTATTTAATATTTCACTTTGCATACTATAATTTATGCACAGTCACTTTCTTTCTTATATTTATATTTTATTGTGTTTAGTTTATCGGTGCTACTATGTCAACAAATTTCCCCTTGGGGATTAATAAAGTATATTTCTATTCTACTTCAACACTCATCCTAGAAATGTATTGAGTTAGATCTTTTGCAGTTAAATAAATTCACCAAAACAGATACATCAGTTAGATAATCCGATTAAATCTGTATATCTGGCAACAAACAGCGTATACTCCATATTTGATAAGCCAGTATTTAAAAAAAAAAGCTGATTAAAGCAGCATGCAGCATTCAAGATGTAGTTGTTACAGCTAGAGCTGTGGTTCTCCACTGTAATTGCTTCTTTATTTCTTATAAATTACTGGGAAATGTAAGTCTCTACAAGTTATTCAAATACACGACCAGTTAGTTTAACTGGTTGCCACTGCACATATGCAATGTGCGATGAGACGGGTCACAAGACCAAAAGGCTGGGAACCTATACCGTACTCTGCAGAGTTACTGGGTTGATGTATCGACTGTGTTTTGTGTAATTTCTGCTTCTATATGTGCCAGACTGAAGTCCAGAGGTATTTGTCTTGGCTTCACTTCCTGTTTGATCAGGTGGTTTCTGGATATTGACTGACCTGTGCCGAGGCCAAATGCATCTTTCCTCTCAGCGGTTGCCTTTTTATTCTGCTCCTGCATGCCCCTCCCCCTGGTTACGGTCCCATTGGTCAGAACTTTCATTTAAGGCACTTCACAGGTAGTGCATGATATAGTACGGATGTATACCTTTATTCGTCCCACAGTGGGGGCATTTTAAATATCACATCAGAGCATTATTAAAAATTATAAAAAATTATAAAAACAAAGAACTAAATATTAAAAACTAAATACTAATACTAATACTAAATATACAGGGGTAAAACAAAGTAAAGTGCAGAGTAAAGTGTTGAGTTTGCCAGGATCTCCAGTGATCTGCAGTTGGTTGTGCAGCCTGACAGCAGCAGGAAGGAAGGACTTGTGGTTCCTCTCCCTCAGACACCGGGGGTGAATCAGCCGCTCTGCTCTTATCCTTTAAAAGAATATATTTGGTGGATTAAATCCATTTCAAACCGACATTGAACCCGCGTGGCATCTGGGGAGTAAGTGCTACAAATCGAATCAGATATAGAAGAGTAGATGTTCAGAGGATTACACTTGTTAAACTTGTTAAAGGAAAGCTGTGGCAACGAGGTTTGATATTGTTACATCCTCGGAAAATCTGAATCTTACCATAAGGTACAAATCCATCTGTATTCTTCAAATTTCAGTACTGTGTTTTGGCATGTGTGATGACATCTCACATGTTAGATAGTTTTAGACCGAGGCCACTGGTCCGCCCACAAGATCACATCAGACTTATATAGTTGTAGTTCTGCAGCTTCCTCTGCAGTCCATGTCCTTATGGCCTGCTGATGTCTCAAACTATGTGCTAGACTTACAACCTTTACTTTCCTATCTTGACGCGTAGAGACAGAGAGACATGCTGCTGTGGAGACGACCAATAACAGACCTTTAGTTTAATAAAAGAACAAAGACGTCTTTAAGAAAGGGACCTGACATTACTGCTGCTGTCATCTGGAGGAGAGAGAAAGTTACAGGGGGGCCAAGGAGATTTTCTTTTTTTAAACTCAAACTCAAAAGAGCCATATGCGTCACCGGAAGAGCCACATATGGCTCAGAGCCAGAGGTTCAAGACCCCTGATCTATCGTAACTGGGTATTTACAACACTGACGTACACGTTAAATACCTGAAGGGGGCGCTACAAGGGGAAAACTACATAGTGGGGCTTTAAGGTCCAGATAGATTTACAGATTCTATGTGCATCATTATAAGTTTTCAAAATCTTTAATCTCCATTTGATGCAATTCGGAGGAACCTAATCTCGTCTCAAATCCAAATATATAATACAGTATTACCTGTCCTTAAAAAAAGACACCACTCCCCCAACAAAACGACAACACTTCCGGTTTTAAAGTTATGCTTGTATTCAAATTGAAAGTGAACTATCACTTTAAGAGTTTGGAGCGGCAGCTGAAGAGAGCCTTAATACGATTAGCACTGCCACTTAACAGCCACAGATTAAGAGGTGCCTCTACTGACTCGTGTGCCTTCATCCAGCAGAGAGTGTGTACATTTGTCTTCATCAATACGTGTATATATTACAAACAATGTGTTAGCAGAGGAGCCTGCATGTTAGATTCAATGTAAAAACAAAGAGTAACTCAAGCCAGGATTATCGTGTGCGTCTGTACATGAATTTGGGAATAGAAAAACAAACGAGACATGCCCGTACAATCCCAATCCCCTCAGGTCAGAATACAGACACTATATCATGCCTGTGCTATGCACGGTGTGTCTTAATACAGGATATTTATGCTTTCCCCGCAAGAATTTAGAGCATCCACACAAACCTTCAGCCTCGCACAAACCCGTGTACGCCTTGTTTATCGCCAGGCACTCGATTGTCTTCGAGTCTAATACCTCGACCCTGGTTTAGGAGGAAACGGGCTTGGGGCCATCAGAATCAGAATCAGAATCAGAATGTTGTTTATTGCCAAGTAGTCTTACACCTACCTAGAATTTTTTTCTGGTGTGTATGGTGCATACAGAACATAACAACACAAAAGGTACTGCACACTCACAGACAGTAAGTACTACAAAATACAGTCACAGTATGTACAAACAAACAAAAATAGGGCATGAGTGCAAAGGCGAATGTGAAAAGGCGAATGTGCAAAGTGCATGTGCAATAATAACTAGAATGGGCACTCGGTAGAGCGCATACCTTCGCAATTTACGTTTTTCACCTTTTCGTGACCTTGACCTTGACCTTTGACCCAATCACGCCCAAAAACTAATCGATTGTTCCTTGGGTCATGACCAATCATCCCACCAAGTTTCATAAGAATCGGCTCAGTTTTTACGTTTTTCACCTTTTCGTGACCTTGACCTTGACCTTTGACCCAATTACTCCCAAAAACTAATCGATTGTTCCTTGGGTCATGACCAATCATCCCACCAAGTTTCATAACAATCGGCTCAGTTTTGTCTGATTTAGACGAATAACAAGTTCTTCATCTTTTCGTGACCTTGACCTTGACCTTTGACCCAATCACTCCCAAAAACTAATCGATTGCTCCTTGGGTCATGACCAATCATCCCACCAAGTTTCATAACAATCGGCTCAGTTTTGTCTGATTTAGACGAATAACTGACGGACGGACGGACATATTCACAAACGCCGGCGAAAACATTACCTTCTGCATTTTCAATGCGAAGGTAACAATAATCAGTATACAGTGTGGTGATGTGGCGGGATGAGGCGGGCCTTGTTAAACAGGCCAACGGCTGCAGGGAAGAAGCTGGTTCTGTGGCGTGAGGTTTTGGTCCTGATGGACCGCAACCTCCTGCCGGAGGGAAGGACCTCGAAGAGGATGTGACCCGGGGGGGAGGGGTCGGCCACAATCTTACCTGCCCGCCTCAGGGTCCTAGAGACGAACAGGTCCATGCCAAGGAAACCACACAAACGCAGAGGTAACATGACAAGGGTACCGTCTGCAATGATGGTGGTTGTGTGTGCCAGATGCCACATGACTCTAAATGGTAGCCAGCGAGGCGCAGAGAGACACTCACAGTAGAAATGTAAGTTGGCATTCATACGATAATCAGAGGTCTGTTTATTCTCAGACGGAGACGCACCACACCACCACCACCACCGCCGTAGAGCCTCAGCAGTCCTGCCTTCTTTCTCCTTCCCGCGTTCCACCCTCCATCCTTTCCTTCGGGTTAGCTATTCGCACCTCTAGCCAGCCTTTGCCCCAGGAACCTCAAGCCACTTTACATTCCCGACATACTCCGCCATCACGGCCCATCATCACCAGCACAGATCGTGATGCCTCGATCGTACCTCGGTATTATCATCTGTAAACACTTTCTGTCGCAAAGGGAAGGGGGGGGGGGGTGAAGAAGAAGAAGAAATAGAAATATACTTTATTAAATTAGTTGACAACAGAAGCAGCACCGATAAAACTAAACACAATAAAATATAGATATAAGAAAGAAAGAAAGTGACAGTGCATAGAGTAAAGTGTGCAAAGTGAAATATAAAATACAAAATAACATAAAATAAAATATATATGTATATATACACAGCATATATGTAAATGTAAATAAAGCACTGTAAAATAAAATAAAATATATATATCTAGAAATTCTAGATAGTGTGCAAAATGCAAAGTGTTAAGAGGGAGGGGGGGAATACCGAATGACAAGCGTGTCAACAGAACGTGTTATAGCTTCAGCTTACTGTTTGGGGTACAGGAGACCTTGGGCACAGTCATTCATTCCACTCTCATGCCTCACCTTTGACCTCTGATTTTTCTTCCCAGAGGAACAAATTTAAATTTCTCTGTTAATGATTTTTTGTTCTTGTCGCCCAAAAAAAGCAACTGATCTCATAGTTTAGATCTACATATGTACATGTGGTATGCAGGTGGTGTTTGATCATATATGTGTGTGTGGTGAAGGTATACTCTAATCTTTGAGACCGTTATCAGCTACATGGTGCTAGGGGACGGTTTGGAAGACCGACTGCAGCTTTGACCTACTTGTGTCAGTGTATACGGGGCTGCATGTTTTCCATTGAGTGTGTGTTGTATGTGTGTGTTTATTAGTGCTCGGGACCATGTGTTTTTGAGGAGAACTCTCTGTGGACTCGGGGAGTGTGAGAAGCTGGGTGTTTTGACAGCTTTAGAACAGTTCCAGTACAGTGCTGAGGCAGGGGGTGCGCAGGCCTGTTGGATATTTGGGTGAGCCGTAGGGGTGAGAATAGGGCCAGCGGAGGAGGGGAAAAGAGGGGATGAGACGAGGGGAAGAGATTCATTACAAAGATCTCTACGACCATAAAGATCATGCATACTCTCCATTTTGCGAAATATCAAATAAATGCATGATGTCATCTGAAGGCTCTACAACTTCCGCCGGAAACTGAAAACACATCTTTTCCGACTATATCTGGATTAAAACACAGATTTGCACTTCAGTGGCTCTTAAATATCTCTTATTATGGTACTTTTGTAGTTTGACTATGTTGAGGAAATGTTACTTTCTGTATTCTTGTTGTTCTTAGTTTGTACTCTAGGTTGAAATGCACTTATTGTAAGTAGCTTTGGATAAAAACGTCTGCTAAATGACATGTGATGTAATGTCATGAAGGCATGTAGATAATTTTACTGAAACACCGGCAATTTATACTTTGTATGAAAAGGTGTCACATTTTAAAATAGTGACATTGTTGATTGTAAAATAAAGCCCTTTCTAAATGTTTGATGAAAATAGAGGTGAAGGTATTTGCAGAGGTCAAATTAAATATTGTCAAAGTTAAAACGGTATACAGATTTTAGAGGATACCAATTTGGGATTTATTCAAATTGAACAAAATGTTTTCCCCGAAATAATAATAATAATAATAATAATAATAATAATAATAATAATAATAATAATAATGCATTATATTTGTATCGCCCTGTTCCTTCAAGAAGCTCAGAGTGCCACATAGATAGTAAAAACAAATAAAACCGATTAAAACATAGTTAAAAGCAACCCATAAAAAAAAAGAATAAAAAAAATAAATAGCTGACAATGAATTAACTCAAGGTAAAAAATATGCCTTCCTGAATAAAAGGGTTTTCAGGCCAGTATTAAAAATAAACAAATTCAACCCTTAAAAAGAACCTTGAGGAACATTGGATGGAGTTGAATACACTGCAGACTAAACTGAGTGTTTGTCCAAGTAGCAGGATACTCCGTGAGGAGCTAGTTATGCCAACGAATGATCTCAGCTCATTCTCCCAACTTTAATCTCACCAAAGTGTAAAAGCAATGGGAGTGGACTTCCCACACAGTTAATAAAAGAGCGATAAAGCAACAACAAAAAAACAAAGCCACTCAGTCCTTTCTGGACTACCGTAGCTGAAAAGGCCAGACAGAAGCTCAGCCTGTGCTGCTCGAGAGGCTCTCACAAGTCCGATGCCGTGCCAGGGCTGTTGAACCCCTGCGTCCTCCAGCAGCATTCCGGTCCATCTTTCATGCTGTTTCATTCTGGCCTTGCCAGCCAGGTCAGGGGTCACCGTTTTCTCAGCGCTGGACAAATGAATATAAAAGACACCTCCTCTAAAACTCCAAATTAGAATCTTGTTCCCGTAACTGTGGGGTTATTGCATGTGGGATTTTTTGTCATTTTATGTGCAAGAACAAACATGAAAACACAGAGTTTGTGGAGACAGACTGAGGGGAAATAGGCTCAAGTAACATATCTGTTGCTATAACATTATCTTGCCTCATTGGCTAAAGTGTATAATGTATACAGGATAGTATATAGTGTGGCAGCCGCTGTTGATCTGGACAAAGTAATGTTATACATGTAGGTTAGGTGCAGCGGCCTTGAGTTTCAACACTGAGATAATGTTGCAGAGCACTTATACATTCTTTGTTTCAGAGAAGTCAGTACCACATTATACCAGTAGATGTCCATCTTTAGTCTTCCACAGTCATGAAAGGAAGTCGATAGATACAACTGTCCTTAGTCCCTACATGGCCAAACACTGCAAATTGTCCAAAATTAATTGAAAGATAAAATGCAATTTAATACAAAGTCCACGTTTTTGTCTTATTGCAGGCCTACAATGAAAGGCAGATGGACTCAAAACTTGTCTGGGCAAAGTATTTAATTGGATACTATAACATTTATAAAGCAACTTAAGTGTTAAGTAACAAATGCTTTGCTGGCAGAATAGTGAGGTATTTCACCTCCTGGCAACATGTCAACATTCTTATTCTCTGATATAGTTTAAAATTTCAGAAGCTAACTCCCAGACATCAAGATCTTAGAAATATGTGAAGGGCAGCCGGCTGGGTGTTTTCCACATCAATCTGTGATGTGCCTTCTCTTTTTTGGCCACTGTCTGTTGTAGCAATGGATAAGTGTTGCTATGTGGTAGTTAGTTGCTATGCACACTCAGAATAACCAGAGAAGGAAAAGTATCTCCATTGCCCATGAGTAATACCTAAACTATTGCATAATTTATCTGGATTTTAGTTTGGATAGGGAATGCTTAATATGTATGGTAAAGGAGTAAAGGAGAAATTAGGATAACATCAGATGGATATTTATACTTTTTCCCTTTTAATATATATATATATATATATATATATATATATATATATATATATATATATATATATATATATATATTTACAATACAACATGTCCTGCACATTAAGTCTTCTCTGCTGTATAGTTCACCATAAATGTCATGGACGTGCAGATGTGGGTATCTATTACAATGGAGATGCCCTAAGGCCTATTCTTCTGGCAGCACTTGAACGCAGCACAAGACAAGTCGCTTGAATTTGTGTAGTGACGCAGGTCGTGGAGGCGTGGCTTCACTGAAATCAGCTGGGGGAAACAACAACCTGAGCACACAGCCTTCTGGTCTGAAGTGTCTCAGACCAGACGTATCTCTGAGCCAGCTATGTTTACATTCTACCCTAAAAGGCGTGCGATTAAAACAACAACAACAATAGCATTACGTCACGTGTGCAACAGCGAGTCGACACTTATTGAGCCGCTGGACTGAGAAGGCGGCGACGGGGAAGTGAGAGGACATTAAGGATGTGACAGGGCAGCCGCCAGTCGAAGGTGCTCTGTGACAAACACCGGGACCACCGCGAACACCTCTTCATTCTGCGCGCGCCTTTGTCCGGTTTGAGTGACCGGGCTGAAGCGCCAGCTCAGTGGCATGTGGGTCAATTCCGGAACCGTCGGAAGGTAGGGACCCTCCTGCAGCTCACGGGTCACGTGCTCCCGATGCAATTCGTGTTGCACAAAGTCATCCTCACAAATACCTTTTTACTGCAAAGATTCTTAATTCATCAGCTGTGTTTACACCATGCCATGGCGACTCTATTGGAGACAGTTTAATGGCTTTTTAATCTATCAAATCTCTATCATGCCACTGTAATCTCAAAGGCTCTTATATGTATTACATGTGTGTTGTTTTCGCTAGAGTTGGGGGTTAATCCCACGCGTGCTGCACACACTCCTTCAGGGGATTTAGAATACGTGTTGTAGTGCATGCAGCGCATGGGCTTGGCACATTACGCAAGAATTATCAGCGCATCATTTGGGATGGATGATGGTATCCACCTTTCTTTTACAGCACAGATGGGCAGACACCTTAATTACCACCACGCTGACTGTGCGCTGCATGCATTAACTTTCCGCACACAGGGATGCCAATACAATAGATGGCCTGCTTTTTTTGAATCGGTTTCCCCCCCCAAAAAAAATATGAATGAGCCAGGTAGTTATGAATGGCTGCAGAGAGAGAGAGAGAGAGAGAGCGAGCGCCCACGAGGTGATGTTCATTGATGAGTGTAGTGGTGCTAAACACAGTATTTACCGGAACAGCAGGCGGATCAAATCTGACATAACAAATACAATATTTGTGTGAGTTTGTAAGAATACCCATGATTACTCGCAGTCATACACGTACACACAATATGCTAGATGATGTGGCTATGACGTAATCAGAGGAATTGCGTGCAGATGGTTTTATAGCCTCTCTCATTTACCTGGGCATTAATATAATAATGAGTGATTAATCTGACAATCTAAATCAATTTCCACTTATCAGCAAATAATAATATTTGCTAGATGTGGGTAAACTATTTGTCATTAATTGAGGCTGTCGTTATGTGTGTTGTACTGGTTGGGCACTAAACCCATTGCGTTGACTGTGTCAACAGCTTTGAGATAACATAGTGCTGCACTGACAAACCCATATGAAACAGTCAGCCAGCATTATGTGGCCACCCTGAATGCTCTGATCCCTGGAACAGGCTTTAGTGGAGGGAACAGGGGTAGGTTGTGCGTGTCCTTAACCTCGCTTTAGTAAGAAACAAGCATTGCACTTCTAACAATGTTCAGCTAATAATGATTATTAAGGTCCAGTCTATTGAAAGCTATTTAAAAGTGTATTTTATGTTTAAATCCCCAAAGGAGATTTAGGGTCTGGAATGTGTCTGCTAGGCAAACTTCATCACCCTCCTCTCTGGTAAAGTTTTAATAATATGTGTCTCACTTTGGCTTGAAGTTAAAATAATTCACAATTTCTTGAAATCAGTTTCAGAAAAGAACAGTCGCTGTATCAGAACATGATATGCATATCTAGAAAACTGTATCATTGTAGTGCGAAATATCAGTATAAAATGTCATGGTGAAATGATCTGTCTCACACTTTGTATGCAAACACATCTAAAGGTAAACATTTAGCAATACAAACCAGTGAAGCCAGCAAGAGAGATGGAGAGAAAGAGTAGGTGTAAAATATGGGAAAGGGAGGAGATAAAGATGGGAGGGATAAAGAACATGTAGCCATCCAGAGGAGCCTTCCTTCCTGTGTTCACTAAGCATCATCGCAGCGGAGAGAAGAGAGGACGGCTTTCTCATCGAGACGTCTGACACGCTGCTCCCAAAGAGCCGCTCATTCATGAGGATTAACGCACACATAGCGTCTGCCACGGTGCGCACAGTAATACCAGTACCATCTGCAGTGGGTGAGGCAAGTACGTGTTGGCATGCTTGTGCGTGCATGTGTGTGTGTGTGTGTGTGTGTGTGTCTGCGCTAGCATGTGAGTCTGAAGTCTACTGTCAGCCATCCAAGGAGCCAAGCAAAGGCTACAGACCAGGTTATGTAACCAGTCTGTGGCAGCTGCTCCTGTGGCAGTCACTGTCTCGCGCACACACACACACACACACACACACACACACACACACACACACACACACACACACAGACACACACACACACACACACACACCGGAAAAGTACGAATGAGTAGACATTTTATTTCATGAGAACAGACTCAAAGGCACATAAATAGACAATAACTCCATTGCATCAATGACTGCACATGTAGCCATCCTTTCATCTTGAATAGAATAGAATAGAATTATACTTTATTAAACCCCAAAGGGAAATTTGCAGACAAAGTAGCACCAATAAACATTAAACTAAAACACAATAATAAAATATACATATAAGAAAGAAGAACAAGTGTGCATAAACTATACAAGTGAGATATAAAATACAAAATAAAATATATGCAAATATAAATCTATAATAATAATAATAATAGATTATATATAATTTAGATTATTAGATTATTTAGATAATATAATCTAAAATAAATCTAGCAATTAGACATGGACACTTTGAATCTGCAGCCAGGCGGCTTCAGTCAGGGTGGTGAACTCTAGCTCCAAGGAAGAGGACAACAAAGAGGGCAGATGGGGTCTGTGGAGGGCTTTGGGATGAGCTGTGGCTGCCAGTGGATTGCTAAAAGTGTTGCATAAGAGAGAGAGAGAGAGAGAGAGAGAGAGAGAGAGAGAGAGAGAGAGAGAGAGAGAGAGAGAGACCGAGACCTGCAGCGGGAGGGCTGTGTTCTTATTGCTGCTCATTGATTGATATCCAGAAAAGTGTGAGGTCATAGATGGATGGATAGATTACTTCGACGTGAGCAGGATGTTAGGGGAAAGAAACCTGTGAAAGAACAAGAGAGAGGGCGGTGGAGGGAGGTTACTAAGAGACAATGAGGGAGGTGAAGAATGGAATAACTGTGAGCTGGAGTGTTAGATTTGGAGAATGAATAAGAAGGAGAGTGGAGGGAGTGTGTGAGCAGGTCAGAAATGGAGGTTGAGTGGGTAACACACCAGAGAGACGAGATAGACAGAAAGGTAGATGAAAGGATTTAGACAGGAAGTGTGTAAAAAAAAAAACACAAAGATGCCATGAAATGTAATAAGATAAGATATTAATTTATTAGTCCCACAGTGGGGACATTTCAGGATCACAGCAGTGGATGTACATAGAGCATTAATACAAATAAAAGATACAAATAAAAACATAATACTAAATACTAATACTACTACTAAAATACAAATACTAAATACTAATACTAAATACTAAAATACAACATTTTAATTTAATTTTAAATGTGCAATGAAGTCGAGCTTTAAGCTACCTCCTTATCAACCTCCTCTTGTCCTGAAGCAAAGACAAACTGAGACGCACATCATCTAAATTATGCATGCGCTTCTTTGTCTGTCTGGTCCTCCTGCACCACACACACACACACGCACACACACACACACACATACACGCACATACACACCGTGACATTCCACTGTAAAAACCAGAAGTGTGATGCTTGTGTGGGTGGTTGAGACCCTGTCACAGC
The DNA here is from genome assembly GCA_036178185.1 of Liparis tanakae. Classification (NCBI taxonomy): domain Eukaryota; kingdom Metazoa; phylum Chordata; class Actinopteri; order Perciformes; family Liparidae; genus Liparis; species Liparis tanakae. The sequence continues at coordinate 24,132,578 of CM070094.1, read as the reverse complement.
CCTCCTGTCCCCGTGGTTTTACCCGTCAATAAGCCACAATAAGACTCAGAGATACACGCTAAAACAACAAACTGTGACATAATCTCTTATGTCTATCAAGCACATATTTTACTGTTGATAAACAACCCTTCTTTCCCATGCGGCCTCCTTCGCGGCCCGGTTGGGAAGAAGACACGGGCCGGCCGATGATGTCTAGACGTGTGTGTACAGTTCACTATAGGTCGTCGGCTAAAAATGAAACCTGAGCTGCGCAGCTTCTGTTTCCGCTCCTCTGAGCCGCACCGCTCTGCTCTCACAGGCTCCGGCTTCAGCTCATCCTTCAGTCATGCAATTACAAATAATTGTTGAAGTTGGTGAACGCTCATACACTTTAAATATAAACCCGAGAGCAGGTATCCATCTCCAAAGTCCAGCAATGTGCCAGGAAACAATCGTGTCATGGGTGATAACCGGCACTTGACCAGACTCTCGCTCAGAGCCCGGGATGGAGGATGATATCTGGGAGCCGGTGTTCTGTCATTTTTTGCTGCCTTGTCAGAATTGGCTACCGCTGCATAAACCGACAGGTGTGTCTATCGATTCATGCTACCCTATCTGATTGGATGTTATTGTACTATCACAATATGCTACCCTGATATAATTCAATTTAGCATTCTTACATGAATGCATGTTATTGTACTATCAAAATATGCTTTTCTTTCAAAGTTCAATGTCTCACTTTTCACTGTTAAAGTGTTTATCTTCAACAATAAATACCCTAATAATAAACCAGTGCTTTATTATGATAATGTGAACAAACTCATGTTTACAATAATTTGTTGACACAAAAGAAATAGCAACTGCTTATAACTCATTAATCTACATGTCATTACTACATATTATTACTACCTGTACAATATACATGCTGAATGTACTTTTAACTAGGCAAAACATTATGGGCGTGTCAAACAAACTCGGAAAATCGACTCGGCGCATGCGCAGTACCACAAGGTAGCAGTTCTCGACAAGTAATATGAAATGATAGAACACCGGGTACTCTATACCCCCCTGGGAAGCTGTGCACACCAGCTCCGCCTCCTGGTTACATCACGGCTTGCATCATTCCACGCCTCGCAGGCTGGCCTTAAGCTCATTACCACGCGCACACAGATGCACTCGTGCACGCTCACGTCAGTCACATGCCTATATACGTGATAACTTCCAGACTCCTTTGGGGTCAGGGCATGATCTTAAACTGTTGGTCTCTTATTCTTTATCCATCTTCTGCTTTTAGAGAACCGCCTGTTTGACGGTAGAGAGAACCAGCTGCGATATGTTCCCCTGAGCCACCTCGGTTATTGCCGGTTTTGCCCTTTTGATCCCTTTTGGCATAACTGACTGATTCTAATGCGGTGGTGACAGTCCCTCTCTTTCTCTCTAAGACTCTAATAATCCCGCCCCTGCCTTGTTTCTCTTGCAATCCCCTTTGCTTATCTACTGTTCCATTGGAAATGCTAGGAATTTACAATCGTCTGCATCCTCTCAGCGTTGGGGAGGTTACAGAAACCCCGGTGGTGCTCGTCCATCTTTTCCTAATACGGCGCGAAGAGGGCTGCAGCGTGACCATCGGGCAGATCGCTGTTAGATAAGTGCGAGGTCGTGGTCACTTTTTATATTGCTTCTTCTATCTCACTCCTCTACCTGTAGTGGGTGTCGCAGCCAGACAGGTGGCGAGGGAAACATGGTATTTATAGCTCTGAAAGGCTCAGTTCTCTCTGTTCCATATGGACCATTCAAGAAACGGCCTCTTTGATGGATACCGCTCCTCAGCTCACTTAGACAAAGGTAGGCTCTGTGCTGTGTTTGATGGATGATGTAATCGGGATTCTTTCTGATGGGAAAGATGCTTTTGTTGATGTCGGCATTGTAAAGTGTCGTTTGAGATCTCTGTTGGGGAAGAAATACGCTCTATATTCAGGGTTCGTACGGTCATGGAAAACCTGGAAAAGTCATGGAATTTTAAAATGATCATTTCCAGGCCTGGAAAAGTCATGGAAAAAACTTAAATCCTAAAAGTTTTGGAAAAGTCATGGAAAGATGTTATAATCACATGTTCATTTACACCGAGTTTGAAGTAATTAATGTGATTTTTAAAGAAAGACGCTCAGTGGGGGAGATCATATTTTTGTCTGGAAAAAAGCAAGGAAGCTGAAACATGCATAAATAGTAGTGAAACACGAGCATAGCGAACAAAATATGACTCGCAATATCCATCTTTGTGTTTCATGAAGGCGTGAATACATTTCACACACATTTTATAAAGACGGGGTTCGTATGGTCATGGAAAACCTGGAAAAGTCATGACATTTTTAAATGGTCATTTCCAGGCCTGGAAAAGTCATGGAAAAAACTTAAATCATAAACGTTTTGGAAAAGTCACGGAAAGATGTTATAATCACATGTTCATTTACACCGAGTTTGAAATAATTCATATGTTTTCTAAAGAAAGACGCTCAAAATATACGCTCTCAATACGCAACATTTTCTAAATTGTTCATGTTTTACCGAGATTTCAGTTTGGTCATGGAAATTTTGTGAAAAGTCATGGGAAAGTCATGAAATGTTAAAATGGTCATTTCCAGGCCTGGAAAAGTCATACAATTTTGGGAAAAGTCATGGAAAGATGTTATAATCACGTGTTCATTTACACCAAGTTCGAAATAATTAATGTGATTTTTAAAGAAAGCCGCTCAAAATATAAGCCGGCGTACGCTCTCAATACGCAACATTTTCTAAATTGTTCATGTTTATACCGAGATTTCAGTTTGGTCATGGAAATTTGGTGAAAAGTCATGGAAAAGTCATGGAAATCCATTGGTCAAAATGTGTAAGAACCCTGTATATTGTAGCAGTGGGATCAAGAACAGGGGATTGAGGTTTTTCGGGGACGTGGAGAGCGAGTCATGCCTGATGAGCAGCGTGCACACGTGGCCAACAGGGCCGATGAATAGATGCCATTTTTAGCTGTCGGTCTGAAGTGTCGCACTGGCATCCGTGCAAAGGATCAGCCAGGTCTTTATGAATGTTTCAGTTGCTCTATTTCTATTTATGGGGCGGGTCTTTGAGCTAGTTGCAAGTACGGATGGACTGATTATCTGTGTGTGTGGGGGGGGGGGGGGGGGGTGCTTATGCAATACCGCAGATTCTTCCAGGAATGTTTTAGAGAATGTGTTTTGACATGTCAGAAATGTATGTAAGCAGTTTATGCAAAGGGGATTTGGATAAGCTTTTCACAGTGATGTGTGGTTTTTAAAAAGGAAGTCGGTCGAGCTATGTCACATACCTACCTCTATCTTGTGCTCTGGTTAAGTGCAGAGCTGACAGGTGGTCAAACATGCAACAACACTTTTCTTTCCTCTACAATCCTTGAGTAAATGTTTGAACCCGACAGATTACACGCAGCCCCCTCTGGGCTCCAGAATGACCTAAAAGCTACGAGGAATGCCTTTGTGTCCGTCTTTTGTGCGGCCAAGGTAGATGTTTCACCACTTTCCCATTATGTTCCCTGTGAAGCAGAGATGCTATCTATGCATCAAACGGGGAAACGGATACGGGGAAAGACAAACACGGAGTGAATAAAGGACAGTGAGCTCATGGGAAGTCTCGCTGTCTTTCTCTCGCTCTGCGCTGTTGCAGAAATAGCTCTGCGGTCCCTTCATTCCTCCGCCGTGTGTTCTGTCGAGGAGTTTGGCGGACGCGTCTGAATGCTGGTCAGTACGGCGACGGGAGCCTCAACGCAGCCTCAATGCAGCCTCAACGCAGCCTCAACGCAGCCTCAACGCAGCCTCAACGCAGCCTCAACGCAGCCTCAACGTAGCCTCAACGTAGCCTCAACGTAGCCTCAACGTAGCCTCAACGTAGCCTCAACGTAGCCTCAACGCAGCCTCAACGCAGCCTCAACGTAGCCTCCCTCGCCTGGCCGCGCGAGAATTAGACGTGCACTGCACCTGCAGTGTCAGTTTCCTGGGATGTGTTATCAATGTGATTTAAATTTCCCCATGAATATTGAATTAACCTCTTTTTTTCTCTCTCTCTCTCTTTCTCTCTCTCTGTCTCTCTCTCTAGGGCCCTCTCCATGGATATAGACACAGACTATGAGCGGCCCAATGTGGAAACCATTAAATGTGTGGTGGTGGGGGACAATGCAGTAGGCAAGACCAGACTCATCTGTGCCCGGGCCTGCAATGCCACCCTCACACAGTATCAGCTGCTCGCCACTCACGTGCCAACCGTCTGGGCCATCGACCAGTACCGCGTATGTCAGGAGGTAAGCGCACACACGTGTGCACGTAAACACACAGCCAAACACGGGGTGGACAGAGCCACACATCCCTGGTACACTGTTTTATTTATTTTTATATGGTTAAATGGTTAAATCTTTTTTCTCTTCTTGGGTTTATTTAATAAGGGACAGTGCACATTGATAAAAAACATTGGTTAGCCAAGAGGCTCTTTTTCATCTGTAGTCTCAGTTATGGTACTCAGGCTAATTCTGTTTATTGTTCATATGCATCACAGGTAAAAAACATATATCTCTTTTTAGGCCTATGCAATGCAATTTAATTCTAAAAAACGTTGACCATGCGGTTTGACATTGTGCATTGTTTATTTTTATTTTTTAAATATATTTATTTTTATTTTACAAATTAGCAAGACAGGACATTAAGGATACAACACAAAGTGAAAAGAGAAATAAAAGGGTAGAAAACAACAAAAAACAGACACAAAAATAAATAGATAATGGATACAAAATAATTAGACAAACCACAGCACATTAAACATGTGTACATATTTAAAGTTCCATCATCAAATCAAGTCAGCATCAGTACCAATGTTTTTAATCTGCCACAACAAGACTGGTTTCCATATTTTGACAAATCCCTTGACATTGTCATGGAGGGTGTGGGTCGTGCATTGTTTATTTATTTCCCATCCCAGTCCAGAGTGATTGCATAATCCTTCAATTCCACTCACAACTATGAAATGAAGCCGTGACCTTCTGGCCCGCTTACAAGCGATATGCGACTGTGTCCCAGGTGCTGGAGAGGTCTCGTGATGTCGTGGACGAGGTCAGTGTGTCCCTGAGGCTGTGGGACACGTTCGGGGATCATCACAAAGACCGGCGCTTTGCCTACGGCAGGTGAGCGGACACCTGCTCAGTAACAGGAGCAACTTGTCAGGCTGTGACACAATTTATTTAAGCTGATAAGTGATCAAATTCACTGTGAGAATGCAACTCGTAAATGCCCACATAGCATTTACTTCACCAAAAGTTTATTTATTTTTAAAATCCAGCTGCCAGGTTTTTTTTAGTTGAACTCTGCTCTCAGGCTGTTACATCCTTCCTCCGCCAGACGTGATTGGATCATCGCTCTATCCTCTTTATCAAAGCTGCTTTATTCCCATTAAATGCAAAAGTACTTATTGCCAAAGAAAAATGGGCAAATACCAAATGAAACAAACGTGACCGAGTTTGAAAAGTGAAGATCCATTTCAAACATTGTTAGACACACACACACACACACACACACACACATGCATGTACACATCACACCGGGCTATGAGTTCTCTCCAGAGTGTGTAGATGCACTTTGTGTAACTTGTCACCCTGTCACCTTTT